>JAOWBW010001227.1:0-242610 GCA_026119855.1 Campanula takesimana | reverse complement strand
CATGTTTACTCATAGTTTCTTCATATTCTTTGCATGCTCATCATATGTTCATAATATGTTATTCATATGTTCATCGTGTTCATAGATTAAAACACCTTATTTATGCTATATTTAGGGTTGCGATCTTCATAATTACATGTTATTTCATAGCCGATGATGATCGAGGGTTCATCAACCCGAGGATGATCTAGGAACTACTTCTAAACCCTAATCTTTAGGTAATTCCCCTCATTATGCATGATCCCGATTCTTCTGCCTATTCTAATTCTCTGCGAACTACGCTGACCTGAGCTTCTCACATTGAGAGGAACGTAGGCAATCTTCGGATCCGGTCTAAATACACTAACACACTACTAACACATTCATCACGATAGAAAGACCGATCAATTCGGGCAATAGGAGTGATAACGTCCATATTCTTCTCTTGTTGAATTTGACCCCCGAACCCACTAAAATGCTTTTTCAATGTTTGGCTTTAATTAAAACGGCGTGGCGACTCTCATAATTTTAATGTCGTTAAGAATATTCCTTTGTAAATAAAAATAATCACAAGATACTTCCCATGCGTCGCTTCATCGGAAAGGGGTATTCACAGTGCCACCAAAGAAAGTCCAAAGGCCAAACAACAACAATCTTCCGCTACAAGGCTCCTACTGCGCCTGCGCCTCCTAGGGGTGGAAAGGAGGCCGTCGGCCAAGTGAATATGGTCCAGAAAGAGGCCCCGTTAGATGTTCAAGCCGTGACAAGGAATGGGGCTCCGCCGCAAAGAGAGAGGGAGAACTTTGACGATTTTGGAATGCCTATGGGGAAAGTCTTTGACGTGTTAGTCAAGAGAGGTCTTATCAAGCCGTTAGAGAATTACCAACCTGCCTACCCAAGAAGTGATTTGGACGCCTCCAAGTTCTGCAAGTATCACAAGCACATCGGGCACACAACGGATGGTTGTATTCAATTGAAGCGCGTAGTACAAGGGTTGATCAATGACAAGAAGATTGAGAAGCCGAAGGGTCCTAATGTGGTGAATAACCCTCTTCCCAACAATGGGGGTGGGGTGCATATGGTGCAAACATGCGAGATTAGTATCCTAGAGCTCATGGATGCTTTTGACAAGATAGGGCTCACGATGGTGGATATCTTCATGGCATTGGTGACGTTAGAAATGCTCGAACCATTAGAAGGGCACCTTCCCCGCCTTGGTTGCGATTTGTCGAAGTTTTGCCACTACCACAAGTGCACCGGTCACACTACCGAAGAATGCTTTGAACTCAAGAAGGCCGTGCAAGAGCTCATCCACAAGGGAGTCATCGAAGACCCTAGAGATTATGTAGCTAGCAATATACTCATGGTAGAACTTAGTGAGATCACTGATCCGGCCGAGCCTGTTGTGGCGGACTGTGATGAGATGGGTTGTATTTCAATAACTAATAATAATGAATCTTCTTGCTACTCGTTGTCTTTAGAAGAACTAGTAAGTGAAGTCGAATCTCTAGAGGAGGAGAATCCCAAGCCCTCTCAACCTCTTTCTTGGGCCGAAATCTTCGAGGAGGCCGAGAAGACCGAAGTTTCGCCCCCTTGTCATGACTCGCCATTGTCGTTGGAGGAGCTACGTGCGGAAGTTTGTCTCCTTACAAGATCCGGTCAAGTGTACCAATCCGACCCGAAGGGTGCAAAGAAAGTCTTTGGGAAGGAACCCGAGCAAGCCGACCTAGACAAGGAAGACCCTATCCTCACCCAACTCAAACAAACCCAAGCCCATATTTCACTATGGTCCCTACTCACCTCTTCCTAGCCCATCGCCTCATGCTCGAGCAAAACCTCGCCGCCACCATGGTACCATCCACTATACCCCGGAGGACGTCACCCACATGATTGGTAATATCCACTATGGAAACATCATCACCTTCTCGGAGCTAGACAAGCCAGTGTTCGGAGTTGATCATAATGAGCCTTTGTACATCACTGTCGAAGTAAATGGCAAGAAGATTCCCCATGTATTCATTGACAATGGTTCTGCTATTAATATCCTGCCTTCAAGGATGATGGATGTGGTTGGCGTTCATGTGTTGATTTACGCCCATCCAAGCAAACCATCAAAGCTTATGACTCTACATGCCGCGCCGTGATAGGCGAAGTCACCCTTCCCATTACCATCGGAACAAAGATCCTGCCGACCGACTTCCACGTCATAGACATCCCAGCAACCTTCTCACTCTTCCTTGGCCGCCCATGGTTACATCAATCGGGCGTGGTCCCATCTTCCCTGCACCAGTGTGTGAAGTTTCAATCCGGTAATGAAGTGACCATCATCTACAGTGATCTTGTAACTGCCCAAGGGACGGACACCAAGGGCATTCCTGTCTTACAGATTCAGCATGGGGAAGAGAGCCGACTCTTCAATGGCTTCGAAATAGTCGCTCAAGCACAGATCTGCACCATCGACCTCACCAAAACAACGGACAAAGTAGCACCTGTTGTCAAGATACTGCGTAACATGGGTTTTATACCGGGACTGGGGCTAGGTAAGAACTTGCAAGGCCCCACAGAATTGGTTGAAGAGATTAATCATCGAGGGTTGTTCGGTCTAGGATACACCCTTACTCTTGAAGACAAGATGGAGCAACAAAGGATAGAATTGCTTAAAAGATGAAGCTTCCCTACAAAAAGCCTGAAATGCGGCCATACCGCCTGTCCCTGAATAGCTACTTTGTCAGGGAAGGCGAGGAGTTTTCGTGTTTTGAGTTCGCAGAGCCATGGATTGACCACACCGGAAAGTTGCAGAAAGGGTTCGAGATCTTCAGAGATGTGGAATTCGATCGGTCCAACATGAAGCTGACTTACATGGAATATGACAAAGCCACGGGCAGAGTTAGAACCATCAGGCATGAGTACTCCACCAAGGTTGCAGATGACTTGGCAGATCAACTTGAAGCCGCAACCCTTGACAAGCCAGCAGTAGAAGCCGCAGAAACTCCAAGTTTGACTGAGACGTGGGACGGCCAATATCTGCTTCAACATCTGGGTAATCTGGGGCTGCACGAAGACATGGTTGCCGTCATCGGGGACGATTCTGAAGATAAGGTGGACCCAAGGACATTGGTGGTACCCATGGGGGACAAGCTCAAGAATTGGTGCATCATTGGGGGACCTATAGCTACTCCGGAATTTATGATAGGAACACTGGGGCTTACTCCTTCTCCTGTCGCCACTCCTGCAGCATCTCCTGTCACTCACCCAAAACCCCGTCCCCAGAGTCTAGTGTTTTACATTTTGAATTGAGTCTTCCTCTAAGTCTGACGACCTTACGTCTGAAGACTATGATCTTGTTGCAAACGCTATTTTCCCTTTTGCTATGAATGAACCCTCGACCTTTCTGAGTATCCCTCCATAGTCACTCTTTTAACTGATAAATTGGCTAATAATCAAACTAATGATATACACTTAGTTAATAATGATTCATTAGAAGAGGCAGACACAGACACACTAAATGATGAATACATTAAAGAGATCTCAGAACAGGTTATTAATCAAAAAGAATCTCGAGCCCAAGCTGCCGATGAGGTGTTAACATGCGTGAATTTGGGAACCGAAGCCGAGCCTAAGGAAACGCAGATTGGAAGCTTCTTCAGCGGAGCCGAAAGGGAAGCACTGATTGAGCTACTCAAAGAATATGTGGATGTGTTCGCATGGTCTTATAAGGACATGCCGGGGCTCGACAACTCGATCGTAGAGCACAGAATCCCGACAGCACCAGACGCTAAGCCAGTCAAGCAGAAGTTGCGCCGTATTAAGCCGGAATGGTCTTTGCAAGTAAAGGAGGAGATTGAGAAGCTACTCCGTGTGGGTTTTATCAGGGTGATCGAGTATCCAACGTGGTTATCAAATCTGGTGACTGTCAAGAAATCCAACGGTAAAGTCAGAGTGTGTGTGGATTTTCGGGATCTCAACAAAGCTACGCCAAAGGATGACTTCCCCTTGCCAAATATCGACATGTTGGCGGACGCGACCGCCCATTATGAGGCCAAGTCATTCGTTGATGGGTTTGCCGGCTATAACCAGGTCGAGACAATTGAAGAGGACCAAGAAGCGACCCCCTCCACAACTTCGGGGAGGACCATCAGTCGGCGAGGTCGAGCCGTGTTGAGAATGCAATCTCCTCGGAACATAGCCAAAAAGGAAGAACTCATCAAGTTACTGCAATACCTCAACCATTTCACAACAGTGGGGGAACCGATATTCAGAGAAATAGAAAGGGCCCGCGACCAAGAATGGAGTTCGAGATGTGAGTTCGCATTATGCTGCCTCAAGGAGTACCTCGCGAATACCCCAATCCTGCACCCGGCACATGGGAATGAACTCCAGACCACAACACCAACGACAGAATCGTGGCCTTCGCGCCAGGAAAAGAAATCAGTGACAAAATGCAATGGTTTTTGGACAACTACCCCTCTCAGTCCACCGATACACAAGAATGGGGACCCCTTTCGCAAAATTATTTGACCAACTGAGACAAATGGGCAAGATGCAGCCTCTAGGAGAACATTCACTACTCTCCGAATTACCACCCTTCAACCATTTGAACCTACCAAAAGTTGCTCTTACCACCAAGACGAAGGCCACGACACCAACGACTGTGTCGCTCTACAAAGGAGAATCCAAGGCTTGATGGACGCAAACATGCTCACCAGCGTGAGAGGATTTTGGTTCTATAGGGAAGGCGAAAACTTAGAACTCCTCGGTTGCTGCGAAATCGAGCCTTATGAGAAGAACGACTCGGAGGCACCCTCGCACCTGACTGCAGAAACAACGCAAGACATCTCAAGAGAAATAGGGATTTAAAGCAACGCGTCAATGCAATGACCGAAGTCAGGGACGCGCCACAAGACTAGACAGAATGGCAGATTTGGATGGCAACCCGTTCAAGGAACCAGTCAGCCTCAGCAAGCTCAGACGATACTATGACTAGACTCCCCTCTTAAAAAAAAAAAATATATATATATATATATATATATATACTACGCAAAAAGAAGCCGATAGACTGAAAACCCGCAAAGGGCGGTCTATGCAAAATAAGGGTGCGTACAAAGCTCGCTAGATCGAAAACCCGCAAGGGCGGTCTAGGCAAAAGTTAGAGCATTCCCCCTTCTATCTTCCCTTTCTTTAAAATCATTCTAGTCTGACTGGAGTGAACTACAGTGACCTGAGCCCCTTAGTCCTATTTGTAAAAGGGGAACGTAGGCAGCCTTTCAAAAGGTGCGGTCTAAAAAACAAATGAACATCCAAATCTTGTTAAGCAATAAAGATAGAAGTTGTATTTTCTGAAAGCAAAAAACTTTTATTCCATAGTCATTGCATGTTAACATTTATTTGATGAGTCTAAGCTTGACATACTTTTTGAATAAATAACCTATTCTGAAATTGAAACTAAAACGAAAGTAAAACTAAATTAAACTAATGTGTCTGCACGACTATGGAGAGACGCTCAGGATTATTCCTTAGTGCCATTTGTTCCCTCGGTCTCTTTCTTCTTGCTTTGCCCACGGCGAACTTTCTTCTTGCTAAGATTCTCACAAAATCTTCTTTCGAACTCGCTAACACCCTTAGCCTTGCCATTAGGAGCCTCTTCGCCTTTCCTCTTCTTGGACACCCCCACTTCTTCTCCGCCTCCGTTAGCCACACTCTTACTCATCTTCCTCGCATAAGCCTCAGCCTCCTTAATTCTCAATGAGAAACTTGGATCACAGGATCCCAAGATAGTACCCCTTAGGGTCTCTAGAGTCTGCTCCGCATGCCCAAGTCTCCCCATATACCAATCCAAATATTCGCGTGGCAGGAAGGTGTTGCTAGAGCGTGTGAGGAAAGTCCTACGACTAAAGCCGGCCTCGCCCCACATCTGAGAAAGAAGGACTGAGGCACTATCATCCAACTGAAGTATCCCAAAAGGGAAATCATCTCTCTCCTCGTCCCAACCCTCCGGGATGGTCTGCACCAAACCATACTGACGAAGCACTCTAGAGGGATAGTAAAAAGTAGTTCCAGAAAGGGTCGGAACATTGATCATGTGAAGTCCCACTTGTTTCTCCCTCACAGAGTGAATATGCCAATGGGGCACCACCCACTGAATGTCGTCAGTCACCATTCCCGCCAAATACTTTCCCAACCTTTGGGAGTCATGCCCTCAAAACTGCTCCACCATGCCTCTAATGCGGTGCATCCATGGGGCCACCTTCAGAGAAGCCGCCGGTTTATTCACTCGAAGCCGCTCTTGCAACCACATGGTCAAAATCCTATCACTACCACAAGGCATCCCACCATAAGCCGCGAGATGGGGAATCCCACAGAACATCTCCCCAAGAATGGCCGGTACGACATCGTAACCCAAACGAGCCAAGTTCACCATACCCAAACATCCTTCACTGGCAAATCCCACCTCAAAAGGGAAAAGGATAGAGCTAAACAAACACAGTGCAAGATGGTCCAAGGAGCGGTTAGATGTCACGTCTGCATGCATGAAGTGTTGTGGCATCCAAGAAAGGTCGACATAACCGCCCCTAGCATACCTATCAAAGTCATCCGCGGGTACGCCAAAGGTCACCAACTTGTCCCTCAAACAAACGAAGTCAAAAGGTAAGGCAACTTTACCCTTCCCTTCGTAGCCACACAATGCTGCGATGTCCTCATAAGTGGGTGTTATCTCGTTGAATGAAAAGTTGAAGACATGGAGGGTATCATTCCAAAATCTCCCACAGGCTTGCAAGAGATTGGTATTGGAGTTCATGTGCAAAAGTGACCAAAAACACTTTATCCCATACCGTTCATCAAGTTTCCTACGACTCGAACCAGGAAGTTTGGCAACCCACTTCTCCAAAGAGGTTATAAAGACTTTCTTCTCAAGACTTGTGATTCTAGCCTCTTGATCCATGGCAAAGAGCAAGAAAAATTGGCTAAAAGGAACTCAAAAACTGCTCAAAAGGTTGCTGGTACGTTTTTGTGACTGCAAAGGGTCATTAAATAGGGCACGGACTCCCACTCTTGCCAGGAAAAGGAAAACGGAGGCGGCACAGGATGTGGCCACGCGGCCAACATTGCCCCTGGCCCGCGGCCGATATTGCTCTTGGCCGGGCGGCCAACTTCGCCCTAGGCCACGCGGCCATCTTTCCCCGGATCTTGCCATGGCCAGGCGGCCAACATTGTTCTGGGCCTTGCCATGGCCATGCGGCCAACTTTGCTCCATGCAGAAATCCAGTTTGTTTCTTCCACTCCGTAACGGATCCATGCAACTACGTACCTGCCCCTTCCATGGCTCATGCATTGTATAAAATTAGGAACATTTGTAAAATAACTAGTTTGCACAAGTAGGCTCCCGCAATAAAATTGCATTTTAGAACATAATATACATACATGCATCTTATACATTTGTCCTGTACATACATATCCCTCTGCTCTCTACTAGCTGACAGTGTAGGAAATGAAGATGGACCCCGCCTAATCAGAATCCTCCTCCGTGGTATCTCTACGCCGCGCTAAAGCCCGAGAGCTACCGGCACTCGAACTCCGTCCCCGGACCGCTCGACCGCCAATATGAGAAGAGCCCGCACCATTCGGAGACCGTTCCCGACGCTGGGGTGACGCAACGTCGTCCCTCTGACAAGTACATGAATGGTACGCCTCCCTCAGTAAGCGCATCAACACGTTCTCCCGCCGAGCTGAACGGATATAGGCCTCCCGAGTCACCTGAAAGTGAAACCAAGGCAATGGTTACAATGCAGAAAGAAATAAGTGTGTGCGAACATGACTGATATAAAGCACAAAGCCGTACCCAGCGTCGGGCGGAGGAATGAATGTCTCCTCAACAAGATCTGCATCAGTCGGCTCCAAGCTAAGCTCCACCTCCCGGCCGCCCCTCATCACTCTCACGCTACTCGAGCGAAGGGCATGTCAACCAAAGGCCGACTCCGACCAACATACCGGGCTGAGCTCGATCCCTCTCCAGACAACATCCTAGCCCGTACCTGTGGACTGACCAGCCGCGTCCGTACATAGCCGGCATAATCATCACCCCCCTGTAATGCTCTGCCGGAGTGGGAGCCAAGAAAGTCGCCAACCTCGCGGGACGGAGCATATCCCGAGGAGGGTCATAAGGAGCCCACGGTAACGCACCAGCCCTGTGCTGACGAACCACCCTCTCCCCAAGATACATGGCCTCCCCGGTGAGACCCACAAGCAGAACCCTAGAGGCGGTCAACTCCACTACAAAGGGACCCACCGAAGCCTCATTGGCCGGGCTCCATGGGTAAAATCTAACCCCGATGGGCTCAGACATCGCAAACACCCTGCTCAGATCAGCAGCATCTACTGTCTTCCTGTCCCGGTTTCTACGGGAAGGAGCCCTGTTGCCCTTGCACCAATACGACATGATGGGAACAACCTTGTTAACACTCATCACCAACTGAAAAGGGGCGACACCGAAGACCTCGTACACCCAAGCCTGTGCATATAATGAGAGAGACATTTCAGACCAAAAGATGGAACATAGATCTCGAATGAAAAGAAGGGTAGTCAAGAGTATACCTCAAAGGCGAACTGGAACCCGTCAAAGGCCGACGAGCTAGCCCTAGAGCAATGGTCCAAAGCTGGTAAATCTCAGCCAAACCGGCTCCACCCCAAGAAATCCCACCGACTAAGTTCAAGTCCACAAAAGCCCCTAGCAGTGAGTACCGACAGACAGTAGCCCCACTGGGAAACAAAAGCTCTGAAAAGCTGTACCATAAGAACAGCCGGACCAAACAATCCAAATCATATTCCCCCCTACTAAAGGCCTCAATAGCCACCTCCACCAAGCGATTCACCTTCCCGGCCTCCACTCCATAACCCTGACACCTCCTCCTAGGTCGGTGTCAACTCCCAGCAGAGCATGCCTATAGTCCCGTCGCTCCGCCAAGCTCTCGTCAAAAGGCAAAGGGGTACCGGTAAACCTCAACCCGTGATGGCCGCGAAATCCGTCGGCGTGATAGTAATTTCTCCCCAACTAAAGTGGAAGGTATGGGTGGTATCCCACCAGAACTCCCGGCACACCTCTATCACCGCTGCCACCTTCAGGGTAGCCCCGACCAATGACGCTCAGAGTGAAAATTACTCTAGCATTCCATTACTCTAGCATTTCATATTGTGTGCATAAAACATACAAATGTGCGAGAAGGAGAGGAGTGAAAATTCGAAATTTACCTCTCGCGTCTCCGGAAGCCCCATCGACCAATGACGCTCAGAGTCGATATAAAAATCGTAATCTTGGTCGAACGTAGACCGCAGCAGATTATCGCGATAATTCCGAGTCGCGGCTCGTGGTCTCAAACCGCCCCGTGGAATCAAGGGCGCCGCTTCAAAGCCCGCTCCTGGATCAGCCCCTACATTTCCTCCGCCCTGAGCATTACCGTGCCCCTCTCCTTGTGGCTCTTGTTGTGGGATCATATACCCACCATGGCCTGGAAAATCTCTAAATAATGCCTCATTGATCCAATCCGCCATATCTTCAAGAATTATGTGAAATGAAATCTTCAAAATTATCAAAATCTGAGCTTTCTCTCTCTAAAAACTCAATTTTTTCTCTCTAACTCGTCAATGGAGGAAGGAAGAAGAAGAAAGAAGAAAAGAAGAAGAAGAGGGAGGGTTTCTGGTGATGTGACCAAGAGTCAGCCCATCGGCAGACTTGGCCACGCGGCCACTTTCGTCCTTGCAACCCCAGCCGTCAGATCAGCAATCCGCGTGAAGGAAATCTGACCACTCAGCGGTCTTGGCCACGCGGCCACTTTTGCAATTCAGTGTGTTTGGCCACGCGGCCAACCTTGCCCCTTCAGATAAAATTCCTCTTTTGTCCCTGATCTTTTCCCATCAATTCATCTTAAATGCCCTTAGCACAATTTTGACTAATATTCGTTACCTTTGGGTACGGAAAGCCCCTTAAAATTTCCATTCTTTACCAAATATTTGCTTAGGATTTGCGTGATTGTAGAGACTTCGGCGCCTCTATGACATGCGTAACCTAGATCAATCGTAATTGGCAGAAGCCTCGGCATTTCTATTTGCGAAAGATCCAACATCTATTATTAGGATTCGTATGATTGTAGGGACTTCGGCGCCTCTATGACATACCATCCTTTATCAATCGTAATTGGCAGAAGCCTCGGCGTTTTCTGATTGCGAGAGATCCAGCATCTATTATTAGGGTTTGCATGATCATAGAGACTTCGGCGCCTCTATAACATGCCATCCTAGATCAATCGTGGTTAACAGAAGCCTCGGCGTTTCTGTTCACGAGAGATCCAACATCGATTACTTTAGCGCAATCGGCAGGAACCCTGGCGATCCTGATTGCGTCCATCATTCCATCTTGGGATTATTTAGACAACGTAGTCTTTAATTTTCCCAAATAACTTCATTGCTTACGAATGATTCGTTCTTCATGCAGGATAGTGCCCGTAGGTTTATTATCCGCAGTAGAAGTCCGACATCTCGTTTTATCCCCAGTAGATCTCCGAACTACGACCGGCTTGATTCCTCAGAGGATACGTAGGAAACCTGAAAAGGTCCAGCCATCCGACCAACGTGGTCATCTATCATCCCCAGCAGGTGCACTTTCCCCAGCAGAAAACGTTTCTCCCATCAGAGGACAGTCATTCCCAATTTCCCATCAGATTTGAACTATGTTTGGCTTGATTCCCCCGCGGATACGTAGGTCGCCTGTCAAGGTTCAGCCGTTCCCTTACCTTTCATCTGTTTCGAAACTCATGTTTCAGACGGATCCTTCTTTTATCGTCGACCCCACATTGCCTTGCAAGAAGCGTCGCCGAGGGGCTACTGTTAGTACCCGACCTGAAAATGAGTTTGTTAGGGCTTTCCCAAAAATACAAGGACTTTATAGGAATTAGAAACCTTGCAAAGACTTGTCCCGGATTCCCAAATATCTCATTTATGGCAAAATCTATCAAATTAGGTAACAAATGGTTTCCTTAAAACCATGCAGAAACCCTAGCTTAAGAATCAAGTCAGCCGGCAGCCTTGGCCACGCGGCCAACATTGCTCCGCGTTGATCTTGGCCACGCGGCCACTTTTGTAACCGGCTTCAACAATGGCCAGGCGGCCAACCTTGCGCCGGGTGATCTGGACCATCAGATCTTCCCCTCAGTTTACTATATAAACCAACTCCATGCTATGGTTTTGGGGATCCGATTTTGAGAGCTCTAAATCCGAATTTGAGAGTCTTAAACACAATTTTGCTCTCTAATTAGCATTCAAACCTCCAAGAGATCAAGGTTTATTTCTTGCCAACATAGGTAAGTTTCTACTTATTTCTTCACGTTCTTGCATTATTTCTAATGTAGATCTTTAATATTCATGTTCTTGCATGTTTATTCATAGTTTCTTCATATGCTTTGCATGCTCATTCATATGTTCATAATATGTTATTCATATGTTCATCGTGTTCATAGATTAAAACCTTATTTATGCTATATTTAGGGTTGCGATCTTCATAATTACATGTTATTTCATAGCCGATGATGATCGAGGGTTCATCAACCCGAGGATGATCTAGGAACTACTTCTAAACCCTAAACTTTAGGTAATCCCCCCCCTCATTATGCATGATCCCGATTCTTCTGCCTATTCTAATTCTCTGCGAACTACGCTGACCTGAGCTTCTCACATTGAGAGGAACGTAGGCAATCTTCGGATCCGGTCTAAATCACTAACACACTACTAACACATTCATCATGATAGAAAGACCGATCAATTCGGGCAATAGGAGTGATAACGTCCAATATTCTTCTCTTGTTGTAATTTGACCCCCGAACCCACTAAAATGCTTTTTCAATGTTTGGCTTTAATTAAAACGGCGTGGCGACTCTCATAATTTTAAGTCGTTAAGAATATTCCCTTTGTAAATAAAAATAATCACAAGATACTTCCCATGCGTCGCTTCATCGGAAACGGGTATTCACAAGTCTGTCTCCATGGTAATCCAATAATAGCCCAGCCGAGTGATCTTCTGTCTAAGCATCCTTGCATTCATGTGGGGTCCGCACAACCCATTGTGTACTTCTTCCATTATTGCTTCAGCTTTCTTGTCGTCGACACATAGAGCAACAGACCGTCGTAATGCCTCTTGTATAAAGCATCGTCTAACAGCACAAACTGCCCTGCCAACCTTTTGAGTGCTTGCAGACTCTTGGCCTTCACATCTCGTCAAAGGACATCTCTCCGTGCTTAAGGAATTTGTAGATTGGGGCGTACCATTGATCTCCGTTTACCTCGGCATCGATCTGGATTTCACAGCAATAGGCGGGGTTCTCTCTTCGTCCAACCCTGAATGGTTTCACGGACCTTCCTTCTAGAATTTCAACTAAGGAGGCCAATGTAGCTAGAGCATCCGCGAACCTATTTCTGTTCGCGGCAGGAATTGGAAGGTAACCTTTTTGAACTGTGCTATCAACTCATCATGTAACCTTGGTACCGCTGCAGGCAAGGATCAATAGTTTTCCATTTCTTCGCCGTTTGGTTAATAATCAAAGCAGAGTCTCCATACACTTCTAACTCTTTCACGTTGCGTTCTAGGGCGGCCTCCAATCCGGCTATACACGCCTCATACTCGGCGGCGTTGTTGGTTGCTGAAAAGTTCAGCTTGATGGCTATGGGAGTGTGCTCATCTTTGGGATCAATAAGTAGGAGTCCGACTCCATTCCCTCGTTTGTTTGCAGCTCCGTCAAAGAATAATTGCCACCTTTCTGCGACCTCAATTGCGAAAATGTCGTCGTCCGGGAACTCAGGGTCGGGTCCTCTTGTCTCGGTGCTTGGAGAGTCTGCGAGCTGATCGGCCATTGCCCTCCCCTTGATTGCCCTTCTCGGTACATAAGTAATGTCGAACTCTCCTAGAATACTGACCATTTAGCGAGTCTCATAGAAAGAGAGGGTTTATCGAACAGATACTTGATAGGATCCATTTTCGAGACTAGTAAGATCGGATGGGACACCATGTAGTGCTTGAGCTTCGTCACCAACCATACTAGGCCTACGCAGGTCTTCTCGAGCGCGGAGTAATTGAGCTCGCTACTTTGTAACTTTCGGCTGACAAAGTACACTGCATTCTCAATCCGGGAATCCTTGGCTTCTTGCGCTAACATAGCTCCGACGGCGGTGTCTGTCACAGTTAAGTATAGTAGCAACAGCTTCTCCTTATGCGGCGGGTGCAGGATTGGGGTATTCACCAAATATTGTTTTGATCCTTTCGAAGGCTATCTGGCATTCATGATCCCACTCCACACTGGCTGTTTTTCTTCATTAACTTGAAAATTGGTTCGCAGATGGTGTCAGCTGATTGATAAACCGACTGATGTATTGTAGGCGTCCCATGAATCCTTTTATCTCCGTCTCGGTACGGTGTGGCTTCATCTCCAGGATGGCTTGAATCTTCCTTGGGTCGGCTTCGATCCCATTCTCGGTGACCATGTAACCTAATACTTTCCCTCTACGAGCTCCAAAGGTGCATTTCGCCGGGTTCAAACGCATGGCGTGCTCTCTCAACCTGTTGAAGAATTTTCTGAGATCTATCAAGTGTTGACCCCCAGACCCTTTTGAATGTATAATCATGTCATCCACGTACACCTCAATCTCCTTGTGGATCATATCGTGGAATAAAGTCGTAACTGCCCGTTGGTAGGTAGCCCCAGCGTTCCTCAGCCCAAATGGCATGACAGTATAAGCAAAAGTCCCCCATGGGGTGGTGAAAGCTGTTTTTTCTTGGTCCTCCTCGACCATCTTGATTTGGTTATAGCCGGCAAACCCGTCCACAAACGACTTGACCTCATAGTGGGCGGTCGCATCCACCAACATGTCGATATTTGGCAAGGGGAAGTCATCCTTTGGTGTAGCTTTGTTGAGATCCCGAAAATCCACACATACTCTGACTTTACCGTTGGATTTCTTGACAGTCACCAGATTTGATAACCAAGTTGGATATTCGATCACCCTGATGAAACCCACACGGAGTAGCTTCTCAATCTCTTCCTTCACTTGCAAAGACCATTCCGGCTTAATGCGGCGCAGCTTCTGCTTGACTGGCTTAGCGTCTGGTGCTGTCGGGATTCTGTGCTCTACGATCGAGTTGTCGAGTCCCGGCATGTCCTTATAAGACCATGCAAACACATCCACATATTCTTTGAGTAGCTCAATCAGTGCTTCCTCTTTTGGCTCCGCTGAAGAAGCTTCCAATCTGCGTTTCCTTAGGCTCGGCTTCGGTTCCCAAATTCACGCTCGTTAACACCTCATCGGCAGCTTGGGCTCGAGATTCTTTTTGATTAATAACCTGTTCTGAGATCTCTTTAATGTCTTCATCATTTAATGTGTTTGTGTCTGCCTCTTCTAATGAATCATTATTAACTAAGTGTATCATTAGTTTGATTATTAGCCAATTTATCAGTTAAAAGAGTGACTATGGAGGGATACTCGAAAGGTCGAGGGTTTTCATTCATGGCAAAAGGGAAAATAGCGTTTGCAACAAGATCATAGTCTTCAGACGTAAGGTCGTCAGACTTAGAGGAAGACTCAAATTCAAAATGTAAAACACTAGACTCTGGGGACGGGGATTTTGGGTGAGTGACAGGAGATGCTGCAGGAGCGCGACGGAGGAAGAAGGAGTAAGCCCCAGTGTTCCCATCATAAATTCTGGAGTAGCTATAGGTCCCCCAATGATGCACCAATCTTGAGCTTGTCCCCCATGGGTGCCACCAATGTCCTTGGGTCCACCTTATCCTCAGAATCATCTTCAATGACGGCAACCATGTCTTTTGTGCAGCCCCAGATTACCCATATGTTGAAGCAGATATTGGCCGTCCCACGTCTCAGTCAAACTTGGAGTTTCTGCGGCTTCTATTGCTGGCTTGTCAAGGGTTGCGGCTTCAAGTTGATCTGCCAGTCATCTGCAACCTTGGTGGAGTACTCATGCCTGATGGTTCTAACTCTACCCGTGGCTTTGTCATATTCCATGTAAGTCAGCTTCATGTTGGACCGATCGAATTCCACATCTCTGAAAATCTCGAACCCTTTCTGCAACTTTCCGTGTGGTCAATCCATGGCTCTGCGAACTCAAAACACGAAAACTCCTCGCCTTCCCTGACGAAGTAGCTATTCAGGGGACAGGCGGTATGGCCGCATTTCAGGCTTTTTGTAGGGAAGCTTCATCTTTTTAAGCAAATCCATCCTTTGTTGCTCCATCTTGTCTTCAAGAGTAAGGTGTATCCTAGACCGAACAACCCTCGATGATCAACCTCTTCAACCAATTCTGTGGGGCCTTGGCAAGTTCTTACCTAGCCCCAGCCCCGGTATGAAGCCCATATTACGCAGTATCTTGACAAAGGTGCCACTTTATCCGTTGTTTTGGTGAGGTCGATGGTGCAGATCTGTGCTTGAGCGACTATTTCGAAGCCGTTGAAGAGTCGGCTCTCTTCCCCATGTTGAATCTGTAAGACAGGAATGCCCTTGGTGTCCGTCCCTTGGGCAGTTACGAGATCACTGTAGATGATGGTCACTTCATTACCAGATTGAAACTTCACACACTGGTGCAGGAAGATGGGACAGCGCCCGACTGATGTAACCATGGCCGGCCGAGGAGGAGTGAGAAGGTTGCGGGGATGTCAATGACGTGGAAATCGGTCGGCAGATCTTTGTTCCGATGGTAATGGGCAAGGTGACTTCGCCTATCACGGCGCGGCATGTAGAGTCATAAGCTTTGATGGTTTGCTTGGATGGGCGTAAATCAACACCATGAACGCCAACCACATCCATCATCCTTGAAGGCAGGATATTAATAGCAGAACCATTGTCAATGAATACACGGGAATCTTCTTGCCATTTACTTCGACAGTGATGTATAAAGGCTCATTATGATCAACTCCGAACACTGGCTTGTCTAGCTCCGAGAAAGTGATGATGTTTCCATAGTGGATATTACCAATCATGTGGGTGACGTCCTCCGGGGTGATAGTGGATGGTACCATGGTGGCGGCGAGGTTTTGTTCGAGCATGAGGCGATGGGCTAGGGAGGAGGTGAGTAGGGACCATAGTGAAATATGGGCTTGGTTTGTTTGAGTTGAGTGAGGATAGGGTCTTCTTTGTCTAGGTCGGCTTGCTCGGGTTCCTTCCCAAAGACTTTCTTTGCACCCCTCAGGTCGGATTGGTACACTTGACCGGATCTTGTAAGGAGACAAACTTCTGCACGTAGCTCCTCCAAAGACAAGGGCGAGTCATGACAAGGGGCGAAACTTCGGTCTTTTCGGCCTCCTCGAAGATTTCGGCCCAAGAAAGAGGTTGAGAGGTTTGGGACTCTCTTCCTCTAGGGATTCGACTTCACTCACTAGTTCTTCTAAAGACAACAAGTAGCAAGAAGATTCTTTATTATTAGTCATTGAAATACAACCCATCTCATCACAGTCCGCCACAACAGGCTCGGCCGGATCAGTGATCTCACTAAGTTCTACCATAAGTACATTGCTAGCTGTTGGGTTTCCAAGTAACATGCGCAGCGGAATATAGCAATTAAAATTTTAAGAAACCCAAAGCCATGGATCCGTTCATATGATTAAATCAAATACAACAAGATGAATAGAGGAATAACTAACCCTTGATGGCTATGAATTTTCTCTTGATCTTTGGTGGAGAAACTTGAAGACTTGATCACGATCACAAAGCTTGAACACGAACTTTGAAGATGATGATTTTCACCCTCTAGCGGTATCCACACTTCGAACGAATATCAAAGGAGCTTCTTTGATCTTGGTTGCTAGACCAATAATTGTAAAACACGCTTTCACAATTTAATAAAGAACTATATGGAATTTATTTTGTGAATTTTTTGTTCCTCAATCAATGATATTTTAGAACAAAATAAAATCTCTCTCAAACTCTTTGAGACTCACAAAAGGCACTTGTAAATATGGTCTGGCCGAATTGGTGTTTTTATACACAATTAAGACCTATTCCAAATAGGTAACTTGTGCCAAAAACCATTCCTAATCGAATTAGGAAATTTCCAATCGGCATACCGGGCGCCCGCCTGGTCCTACCCAGGCGCCCGCTTGTTTGGACAGAAAGTCCAATTCTTTTCCGGCTTGTTCAGGCGCCCGCCTGGTGCAACCCAAGCGCCCGCTTGGTTGACCAGAAGGCCCAGAACTTTCCAAAAATTCCTTGGAAGTCCTCCGACCCTAAATGCCAATATAGTCCTTTTATTTAAGATTCGTTCTATTGTGTGTGACCCTCTAGGATTATACTAAGTTGGCAATGGGCTCAAACATGATCCCATAAGATATGACTAGGTTCTAGCAAACCGTCATACCTACCCAAATAGTATAACTAGATACAAGTTCGCATTCCTTTAGAATATGTCACAATCCCTTTGTCCACGATGTCATTGAACACAAGTCATGGTCAAAGAGTCAACTTGTTTCGTTCAATACTTTCTCGATTCCGAATATGTTGATAATCCAAATGACATTGATCCAATCGATTCATTTGATCCGGCCGAACATTTCATCAACATCATTCCTACGAGAGGCCCAAGCTTGACATCTCTCCGTGGAGGGACAAATCCATTTAGCTCATTATTCTTCCCAACGGGAATCCGATCATGCCAATCATACCCTTTATAACTACCGTATTAAGGTAGCGTTTGAATATGTCAAACACAATGTTCATCAAGCGGAAGACTATAATAACTTCATGTCTAAGGATTCAAATGACATAACTAATATGAGATATATGTTTGACATAGACCATGACATAAATCTCATACAGCGGGTCATGTCCAGTACCTTGTTCTAAACAAGTACCCATAAATCTAACATGATCATCCCATGATCATTTAGCCTTTATACTAGTGCTTAATAAGTACTAGGGACGGGATTATTATAAGTAAACATGAACAACAATAATAATCAAAACATCTCTTTATTGATATGAAATAAATGATAACAATTACAACGTTTATTAAACGTGCCTAGGGCACCACTACCAACAATCTCCCACTTGCCCTAGGCCCAATCTCCCATGTATGTAATACCCATGGACCTAACATGACCATCATGTTTAGCTTGTGGAAGTCCCTTTGTTAGCGGGTCCGCAACATTGTCATCAGTAGGTACTCTGCATATATTTACGTCTCCCCTATCAACGATCTCTCGAATGATATGAAAACGCCTAAGTATGTGTTTTGATTTCTGATGTGCTCTCGGTTCCTTTGCTTGAGCAATAGCACCATTATTATCGCAATAAAGGTCTATTGGATTAGCAATACTAGGAACCACTTCAAGTTCAGTTATGAACTTCTTAATCAAAACAGCTTCCTTTGCAGCATCCGATGCAGCAATATACTCAGCTTCTGTTGTAGAATCAGCGGTTGTACTTTGCTTGGAACTCTTCCAGCTTACAGCTCCACCATTTAACATAAACACAAAACCCGATTGCGATCGGCTATCATCTTTGTCGGTTTGGAAGCTTGCATCCGTGTAAGCATTTACAACGAGATCATCTTCCATTCCTCCATAGACTAAAAACGAGTCTTTAGTTCTTCTCAAGTACTTAAGAATCGCTTTTACAGCTATCCAGTGATTTTCGCCAGGGTCGGATTGATATCTACTTGTCATGCTCAAAGCATAAGATACATTCGGCCTAGTACAAATCATGGCATACATGATGGACCCAATTGCCGAAGCATATGGAACATCATTCATTTTCTCACGCTCATCGTTTGTCTTAGGACATTGAGTCTTGCTTAGAGAAACTCCATGTAACACGGGCAAGGTGCCTCTCTTAGAATTTTCCATACGGAATCTTCTAATGACCTTGTCAATGTATGTACTTTGGCTTAAACCAAGTAGCCTCCTTGATCTATCTCTATAGATCTTAATGCCAAGAATATATGCGGCTTCACCTATATCTTTCATTGCAAAGCACTTTCCTAACCAAGTCTTCACAGACTGAAGTGTAGGAATGTCGTTTCCAATGAGTAATATGTCATCCACGTATAAAATAAGGAATAGCACTATGCTCCCACTAATCTTCTTGTATACACAAGGCTCATCTTCGTTCTTGATGAAACCAAACTCTTTGACCGATTCATCAAAACGGAGATTCCAACTCCTAGAAGCTTGCTTCAATCCATAGATGGATCTCTGCAATTTTCATACCTTAGAATCTTGTTCAAAACCTTCTGGTTGTGTCATATACACATCCTCTTGAGTTTTCCATTCAGCAAAGCGGTTTTGACGTCCATCTGCCATATTTCATAGTCATGATATGCGGCAATGGCAAGCAAAATTCTTATAGACTTGATCATTGCTACGGGTGAAAAGGTCTCATCATAGTCAATACCATGAACTTGCCTATAACCTTTCGCTACAAGCCTAGCTTTGTAAGTATGCACCTTCCCATCCATGTCAGTCTTCTTCTTGAAGACCCATTTGCATCCTATGGTTTTTACACCTTCGGGCGCATCAATCAAATTCCAAACTTGATTTTCTTGCATGGATTGCAATTCGGATTCCATGGCTCCAAGCCACTTGTCCGAATCAGGAGAAGACATCGCCTCTTGGTAGGTTGACGGTTCATCATTCTCAATGATTTCTACCTCATTACTATCCGTTACGAGAAATCCATATCTCTCGGGCTCGGATCGTAACCTACTAGATGTGCGAGATGCTTGTGTATTTTGAACAGGTTCCACAACTCTTTGTGGTTCTTGTTCTTGTTCCACTATTGGTTCAATGTTATTTTCTGGGTCTCGAATTTCTTCAAGATTTATTTTACTCCCACTGATTTCTTTGGAGAGAAACTCTTTCTCTAGAAAGACACCAGTTCGGGCAACAAACACTTTGTTGTCCTCTCGGTTGTAAAAGTAATATCCTTTAGTTTCCTTAGGATATCCCACGAAAATACATTTATCAGATTTGTGTGCTAGTTTGTCAGAGATAAGTCTCTTGACATAAACTTCGCAACCCCAAATCCTCATGAAAGATAAACTAGGTTTCTTTCCACTCCACATCTCATATGGAGTCTTTGGAACCGATTTAGTTGGAACTTGATTTAGTGTGAAAGCAGCGGTTTCTAGGGCGTAACCCCAAAAGGATATTGGAAGATCAACTTGACTCATCATTGATCGAACCATGTCTAACAAAGTCCGATTTCTCCTCTCAGACACACCATTCCATTGTGGTGTTCCGGGCGGAGTCAATTGTGAAACTATTCCACAATTCTTTAGATGATCATCAAATTCTTGACTCAAGTATTCTCCACCACGATCTGATCGAAGTGCCTTAATACTTTTGCCAAGTTGTTTTTCTACTTCATTTTGAAATATTCTAAATATCTCAAATGCTTCACTTTTATGTTTCATTAGGTAAACATACCCAAATCTACTATAATCATCAGTGAAGGTTATGAAGTATTGAAATCCTCCCCTAGCATTGCTACTTAATGGTCCGCATACATCGGAATGTATCAACCCCAATAAGTCGCTTGCCCTTTCACCCAACTTGGTAAAAGGTGTCTTAGTCATTTTTCCAAGAAGACACGACTCACAAGTATCATATGACTCTAAGTCACATGAACCCAAAAGTCCGTCCCCATGGAGTTTTGAGATACGCTTCTCATTAATATGACCAAGACGGCAATGCCACAAATAAGTATGATTTACATCATTAGGTTTAGATTTCTTATTTACATGATAGACATTATTTTCATTCTTGACATCCAAGATATAAAGGCCATTAAATGAATTAGCAATACCATAAAGCACATCATTTAAATAAATAGAAAATTTCTTATTCTCAATAAGAAACTTAAAACCTTCATTATCCAAACAAGAAATTGAAATAATATTTCTGCTTAAATCCGGAACATAATAACAATTGTTCAAAACAAGAATTAATCCGGAAGGTAAAGTGACTTCATAAGTCCCTACGGCTAATGCAGCAACTCTTGCTCCATTTCCCACACTTAGATCTACTTCACCTTCTTTAAGCAATCTCCTATTCTTTAGTCCCTGCACATTTAGACAAATGTGAGAACCACATCCGGTATCCAATACCCAAGAATCAGCGGTAGAAAGGAGAATATCTATCATATAGATACCTGAAGTCGACGCAGCCTTGCTGCTCATCTTCTTCTTTTGCTCTTCCAAGAAAGCCTTGCAATTACGTTTCCAATGACCAATTTCTTGACAATGGAAACAGATTGCATCCTTTTGTGAATCAGGTTTTTCCTCAGAAGCCTTGGCAACCTTTGCCTTGCTTATCTTGGGTTTGACAACTTTTGCCTTACCCTTGCCTTTGGCACCAGGCTTCTTCCCATCATGAACCAAGAGCACGGGAGAACCTTTCTCCACAATTTTCATCTCTGCAGTTTTGAGCATCCCATGCAACTCAGAGAGATTCTTATCCATTCCATGCATGTTATAATTCATTACAAACTGATTATAACTTTTAGGCAATGAATTAAGAATGAGATCCGTGGCTAGCTCCAATGGGATTGGATAGCCAAGTTTCTCAAGGTGCTCTACATAACCTTTCATTTTAAGAAAGTGATGACTCACTTGTTGCCCTTCATTCATTTTACTAGTAGTGAATGCAACATTGGTCTTGTACCTCTCTTGCCTAGCTTGCTCTTGAAACATAGTTCTCAACTCCACGCCTATCTCATAGGCTTCCAAATGTTCCAAACTTTGTTGGAGTTTTGAACACATAGCAGCAAGCATGAGACAACTTACATCTCTAGAATCATTACGATGTTTCTTGTAATTGTCTCTTTCTACCCTAGGGGCAGTAGGCGGTGGTTCAGCGGGGAGAGGCCCATCGAGAATGTACAACTTATCTTCTTGCCTAAGAACAATTCTTATGCTACGGATCCAATCCATAAAGTTTGTACCATTCTCTTCGAGGTTATCCTTCTCAAGGATCGATCGCAACGACATTGATTGAGTGTTATTAGTCATTATCTACAAATATGCAAAAAAATTCCAAAATTTAATAAGTACCGATTTTCATTAAAGAGATAAATAATGTATTTTTCAAACAAAATACTCCCACTAAATTATATAACCTTCATATACATCCAATGTATAATATAATTTAAATGGGTTAAGATCCAACTTTAATTTAATTTCAAGTCCGCTAAGGCGGATTACACAAAATCAAATTAATTAGGTAGACAACTCTTGTCAATCATATCTCATATGACTCTTAGTTCCTTTTATGAGATTCTTTAAGAAATCAAATTTCAAAAAGCATGTTAAACCTCATCTTTGCCTAGGCCCAAAACTGTTTTGACGCCCAATTAAGTCTAACCATTTTAAACGCACAGTTAATGTGTCCCGCTAGGGCGTGCCCACACTATCTATCTTGCTCATACATAAACAAATTTAATGCATCTCGCTAGGGAGAATCTACATTAAAATCACTCATGTACTAACAAGTGTTTTAATCATGGCATGGCAATAAAAGACTTAAAACTTTCTTTGAAGGTTCATCACATATAGCATATAACACATTTATGAGCACATAATATAAACATGTTACACATCAAGTTTAGCCACTAAATTAATCTCCATTAATTTAAGCATGATATTTATGTGTCATTAGTTTCTCTATAATTATGAGGATGAGACTATTTCAACTTTGGTTATTATCTCCAAATCAAGACAACAAGAAGTGCGGTCGAACTAAGCCATTAGGCAACCACAATCCCGCAATAATTCAAGAAACCAAGAAAGTAGTCCATGTGGCCGAAACTAAGCAATAGATGGTCTCGATGAACGTAAGCCAATTGCATTCACAATTCCACATGGATCTCCAATCATTGAATCAAGAACTTTGTTTCTCAATTTTAGCAATTATGAACTCTTCATAATTCTAACTTCGTTTTATCTTTGAAACTTTGATTGCGATCAATTTTGGGAAACACAATCTCGATGAACGCAGATTAGCCATCCAAAACTTGAACCAATCTAGGAATCACAAGACTAAAACAAATAGGAAAATCAAACCCCAAAATCCACACACAAACCAACTACCCAAAACTCATTCCAGATCAACAAGTCTAGACTGGTTCTGTTACTGGTTTTTGTCGAATTTATCGAAAATTCCATATTCAGATTTTAACCAAAATCAGAACAAATCTTGACCACCGAGCGCCCGCCTGCAAAGGACCAGGCGCCCGCTTGAATGGCCAGAGTAGTATAGAATTTTAAAGTTCGAAAATTTTGTTTCAAAATTATTTTTCCCTAATTATTAAAACTTTGATCCAATCAAAAATCAATAATCGAAATAATTCAGAATCCACCATAATTTTTATTGCGATTGAATCGTGCGATTAAAGTTGGAAAAACAATAAACCACATAAAATCACAAAACACATAAACATCATATAATCCAATATTCATATCATGCTTGGCACATAAACAATTTATATACACTTAACATGATCCAAGTATTGAATTAATCAACATGAACGGGGCTCTGATACCACTGTTGGGTTTCCAAGTAACATGCGCAGCGGAATATAGCAATTAAAATTTTAAGAAACCCAAAGCCATGGATCCGTTAATATGATTAAATCAAATACAACAAGATGAATAGAGGAGTAACTAACCCTTGATGGCTATGAATTTTCTCTTGATCTTTGGTGGAGAAACTTGAAGACTTGATCACGATCACAAAGCTTGAACACGAACTTTGAAGATGATGATTTTCACCCTCTAGCGGTATCCACACTTCGAACGAATATCAAAGGAGCTTCTTTGATCTTGGTTGCTAGACCAATAATTGTAAAACACGCTTTCACAATTTAATAAAGAACTATATGGAATTTATTTTGTGAATTATTTTGTTCCTCAATCAATGATATTTTAGAACAAAATAAAATCTCTCTCAAACTCTTTGAGACTCACAAAAGGCACTTGTAAATATGGTCTGGCCGAATTGGTGTTTTTATACACAATTAAGACATATTCCAAATAGGTAGCTTGTGCCAAAAACCATTCCTAATCGAATTAGGAAATTTCCAATCGGCATACCGGGCGCCCGCCTGGTCCTACCCAGGCGCCCGCTTGTTTGGACAGAAAGTCCAATTCTTTTCCGGCTTGTTCAGGCGCCCGCCTGGTGCAACCCAAGCGCCCGCTTGGTTGACCAGAAGGCCCAAAACTTTCCAAAAATTCCTTGGAAGTCCTCCGACCCTAAATGCCAATATAGTCCTTTTATTTAAGATTCGTTCTATTGTGTGTGACCCTCTAGGATTATACTAAGTTGGCAATGGGCTCAAACATGATCCCATAAGATATGATTAGGTTCTAGCAAACCGTCATACCTACCCAAATAGTATAACTAGATACAAGTTCGCATTCCTTTAGAATATGTCACAATCCCTTTGTCCACGATGTCATTGAACACAAGTCATGGTCAAAGAGTCAACTTGTTTCGTTCAATACTTTCTCGATTCCGAATATGTTGATAATCCAAATGACATTGATCCAATCGATTCATTTGAGTCCGGCCGAACATTTCATCAACATCATTCCTACGAGAGGCCCAAGCTTGACATCTCTCCGTGGAGGGACAAATACATTTAGCTCATTATTCTTCCCAACGGGAATCCGATCATGCCAATCATACCCTTTATAACTACCGTGTTAAGGTAGCGTTTGAATATGTCAAACACAATGTTCATCAAGTGGAAGACTATAATAACTTCATCTCTAAGGATTCAAATGACATAACTAATATGATATATATGTTTGACATAGACCATGACATAAATCTCATACAGCGGGTCATGTCCAGTACCTTGTTCCAAACAAGTACCCATAAATCTAACATGATCATCCCATGATCATTTAGCCTTTATACTAGTGCTTAATAAGTACTAGGGACGGGGATTATTATAAGTAAACATGAACAACAATAATAATCAAAACATCTCTTTATTGATATGAAATAAATGATAACAATTACAACGTTTATTAAACGTGCCTAGGGAACCACTACCAACACTAGCTACATAATCTCTAGGGTCTTCGATGACTCTCTTGTGGATGAGCTCTTGCATGGCCTTCTTGAGTTCAAAGCATTCTTCGGTAGTGTGACCGGTGCACTTGTGGTAGTGGCAAAACTTCGACAAATCGCAACCAAGGCGGGGAAGGTGTCCTTCTAATGGTTCGAGCATTTCTAACGTCACCAATGCCATGAAGATATCCACCATCGTGAGCCCTATCTTGTCAAAGGCATCCATGAGCTCTAGGATACTAATCTCGCATGTTTGCACCATATTCACCCCACCCCCATTGTTAAGGAGAGGGTTATTCACCACATTAGGACCCTTCGGCTTCTCAATCTTCTTGTCATTGATCAACCCTTGTACTACGCGCTTCAATTGAATACAACCATCCGTTGTGTGCCCGATGTGCTTGTGATACTTGCAGAACTTGGAGGCGTCCAAATCACTTCTTGGGTAGGCGGGTTGGTAATTTTCCAAAGGCTTGATAAGACCTCTCTTGACTAGCACGTCAAAGACTTTCCCCATAGGCATTCCAAAATCGTCAAAGTGCTCTCTCTCTCTTTGCGGCGGAGCCCCATTCCTTGTTACGGCTTGAACATCTAACGGGACCTCTTTCTGGACCATATTCACTTGGCCGACGGCCTCCTTTCCACCCCTAGGAGGATCAGGCGCAGTAGGAGCCTTGTAGCGGAAGGAGTTGTTGTTGTTGGTCTTTGGACTTTCCTTTGGTGGCACAATCCCAGTGAACCCTGCTTCGTACCTTACTCCGGCGTTAACCATTTCTCACAAATCAGGGAAGTAACCATTACCTATAGCTGCTTTCATCTCCGGTAGCAAGCACTTGTAGAAAATCTGTTTCTGTTCCTTCGCTTTGGTGGGTATTGGACTTCGCACAGCCGATGATTCCACCTCTTGTAAAAATCATAAATAGCCTCGCTGGGCTTTTTCATAGTGTTCTCAAGATCTGTTCGATTCACGTGCCAATCCAAGTTAGCTTGATACTTCTCACAGAAAATGGCGCTGATCTGATCCCAAGTTTGCCTCTCGCTTGGTTCTAGCCCCAAGAACCAACGCAGAGCTATACCATCCAAAGTGCTATGAAATACGCGAGCCATTTGTTCGTTGGTGCAGTCACGAGCCCTCATGGCCAACACATAACTATCCAAATGAGTCTTAGGACACGAGTCACCATGAAACATTGCCACCTTAGGCATCTTGAAATCCTTGGGGAGAGCCCCTACTTGGCTAGGGTTGATTGTCTTGGTAGTTGGTGCACTTTGCTTATCAACGGTCTCGATCAACTTTCGCATTTGCTCTTGCATGGCCATAACCACAGGGTGATTGGAGATGTCGGGGATAGTTTCTGACAGAATGACGGGAGGAGTAGTGGAAGCAGTAGCAGCGGCCATCCCAATACTCAGAGGCAACGAGGGTGCGGGTAGTTTGCTAGCGGAGAGGTAGCCACCAAGCAGTTCAGGGGAAGGTTCATAGACAGCCTTGTTCTTGCTCATGGTAGTGAAACCTTGTTGGGTGTAGAGAGAAGGAGGTGGAACATTGCGGTAGCTTGGGAATGGGAAGGCAATAGCATTGGTGTTGGGGGGACAGTTGGTAGTGACCTCTTCATCCTCGACATAAATGAAATTCTCCCCATCGGGCACCAGTTTAGTCCCCTTTTGTTGAATGTGACCCTTCAACTGTTGGTTCTGGTCTTCCAACATCTTGTTGCTTTCCTCGAGATTCCTGATCTTGGCTTCGAGACCGGCGAGGAAGTTCTGGAGGCTTGGGGGAATACCATTGAGAGTAGCCTCGGTGTTGAGCTCGGCGGCACCGGCAGGAGGAGCAGAGGCTGAAGCTGAAGCGGGAATTGACATTGCTGATGACGAGACTGAGAACGTGGACGGAGTAGAAACTTCACGTTGTAGTCGACCACCCGAACGGATCCAAACTTTCTTTGCTGAAAGGTTGAAGGGCAATGGAGCTTTAGGAGAGGGGGAAGGCTCATGCAAAGTATATTTTAATTTACAAAAACATACATTATTTACATCCTAATTGGTTGGAAGGGGTACCCTTTTTCGCAACTAGTTAGAAGACTACGATCAGTGGAGGCCATCATTACGTCTATAGACCCCTCGTTTTTCACCTGCATTGCACACCCCCAAACGGACAATTTGGGCGAGGGTCCTATAGGGCAAGCGGCTTCCACCAACCATCGGATCCTACGACTAACCCTTCCTTAAAGGCATTTAACGTGACGTCTATGTTACATCCTACGCAAGTTAATGATGAGCGGAGATCTTGACAATAAACACTCATCTCACCATGGCACGTCCCTTGTAGGGAAATCACTTTTTTGTGCACTTTCTCTCAAAGATCTCGATTCATCATTGACTTGGGGATGACTCGACATAGACAGCACGTTAATTGACTATTAAGAAAAAGCTAGCCAAACCAACCGGTCAAAACCTAGGTGTGATACCTATACTAGTGTGGGTTGACACGGGTTAGGTAAAAGGTTCCCACCGTATACGGTGAGTGGAATAGACGAGTGACTCGAAAAGAGTGCGGCAGTAGCACACAAATTCCTGCACATCGAATACTCCGGGTAATGGGGACCTGTGCAGTGCTGACACGGACTGTGGTAGTGTGTGGCAAGAAACTAATTCTTTTTAAGGAGAAAAGAGAGAAGCTTTTGATGTTAGGATGATGCAATGCAATGCATGAGAGAGGGAGAGAGAGCCATGTACAGGGGAGCATAGCAGAGTTTTGTTTGACCCTAGTACTAAAGCGAAGATAACAGGGGTACAAGGATACAAGGTATATACAAAGTACAAGTATCGACAAAGTACAAGTATTAACATTGCGGGGTGCGCGGGTGCATGTGTGAACATGGCAAGTATGTGAGATGCATGTATAAACATGGCAAGTGTGTGCATGCGTAAACATGGCAAGTGTGTGAGGTGCATGTGTAAACATGGCAAGTGTGAGGTGCACGTGTAAACATGGCAGGTCTGTGCATGTGTAAACATGGCAGGTGTGTGCATGTGTAAACATGGCAGGCGTGTGCATGTGTAAACATGGCAAGTGTATGCATGTGTAAACATGGCAAGCATCATGATGTGACGAAAGTTAGACCCACTAAGTTTGAAAAAGTTTCAAAGCAGTCCCCAGCAGAGTCGCCACTGTGAATACCCCTTTCCGATGAAGCGACGCATGGGAAGTATCTTGTGATTATTTTTATTTACAAAGGGAATATTCTTAACGACATTAAAATTATGAGAGTCGCCACGCCGTTTTAATTAAAGCCAAAACATTGAAAAAAGCACGTTTAATGGGTTCGGGGGTCAAATTACAACAAGAGAAGAATATTGAACGTTATCACTCCTATTGCCCGAATTGATCGGTCTTTCTATCATGATGAATGTGTTAGTAGTGTGTTAGTGATTTAGACCGGATCCGAAGATTGCCTACATTCCTCTCAATGTGAGAAGCTCAGGTCAGCGTAGTTCGCAGAGAATTAGAATAGGCAGAAGAATCGGGATCATGCATAATGAAGGGGAATTACCTAAAGATTAGGGTTTAGAAGTAGTTCCTAGATCATCCTCGGGTTGATGAACCCTCGATCATCATCGGCTATGAAATAACATGTAATTATGAAGATCGCAACCCTAAATATAGCATAAATAAGGTTTTAATCTATGAACACGATGAACATATGAAGAACATATATGAACATATGAATAAACATGCAAAGCATACGAAGAAACTATGAATAAACATGCAAGAACATGAATATAAAAGATCTACATTAAGAATAATGCAAGAACATGAAGAAAAAGTTAGAAAACTTACCTATGTTGGCAAGAAATAAACCTTGGATCTTCTTGAGTGTTTGAATGTTAATTAGAGAGCAAAATATTGTTTAAGAACTCCAAATTCGTACTTAGAGCTCTCCAAATCGGACCCTTAAACCAATAGCATGGATTGATTTATATAGTAAACTGAGGGGAGGATCTGATGGTCCAGATGATCCAACGCAAGGTTGGCCGCCTGGCCATGGTTGAAGCCGGTGACAATAGTGGCCGCGTGGCCAAGATCAACGCGAAGCAAGGTTGGCCGCGTGGCCAAGTCTGCAGGCTGACTTGATTCTTAAGCTAGGGTTTCTGCATGGTTTTAAGGAAACTATTTGCTACCTAATTTGATAGATTTTGCCATAAATGAGATATTTTGGGAATCCGGGACAAGTCTTTGCAAGGTTTCTAATTCCTATAAAGTCCTTGTATTTTTGGGAAAGTCCTAATAAACTCATTTTCAGGTCGGGTACTAACACACTCCCCTCACCCCTGAGCAGATTCAAAGAAAATCCAGCTCCTGAAAGACAGGCAGGATCTAGTAGCGGAAGGGCTTCAGTTAAACCTGGCCCTAGAAGAGCTATTCAATGCCGAGGCTGACACGGGAATCCCTCTTGAAAGATCGAAAACTCATGGTTCTAAAAGCATAGCCAGCAGGGTGGAGGGAAAGAAGAAAAGAACGATCGTTGTGGAGGACGACGATGAAGAAGGAGAGGAAGGGAGAAAGAGTGAAGAAGGAGAGTCACAACCTAGAAGGTCCAAAGGCCACTACAAGGGAAAAGCAACTGTTAGAACCGGAGAGCAATTTGCGGGGACGGCAAAAAAGGTGAAAACCGGGGAAGAGATTGACTACAAGGTCCAGGGAATGATCGGGGACCTATGGGAGTCTAAGCAAAGTGTGGCAAAGTGCATTGGACCCATAGATGCTTTTGCCTCCTGGATAGCTGATTCCCCAATCCAGCGGGGAAAAGTCCCCACGCTAGACGCTTATGACGGCTCGTCTAACTCCAAAAGCCATGTTGGGTGGTTTGAAGGGCAGATGGCTCTATTCTCAACAGATGAGGCCGTAAAATGCAAGGCTCTAGCATCCACCTTCAAGGGGAAGGCGCTGGGATGGTTGTTGGCCCATAAACCCTGCTCCATTTGCAGCTACGAGCAATTGCGGACGTCGTTCCTGAATTCGTTCGCGGGCGCTGGGGAGGTCGCAAGACCGAAATCGGACCTATGAGGTGTGAAGCAATATCCCGGGGAAAGTACGAAAGCGTACATTACTCGGTTTCGAAAAATGACCGAACAAATCGTGGACCTAACGAGGAATGACATCGAGCTGTGCTTCTTGGGAGGATTAACATCCTATACCTTGAGGCAAGAGTTCGCTTGTCGAAAGCCCGAGGGAACGGAGGAAATGTACAATCGAGCCATTGCCATGGCCGGGGTAGATCCCTCATTCATGGATGATGCCCGCAGGAGCATAAGGGATAGGCTAGAGCCCGCTCATGACTCAAGGTACCACGCAGGCTATTCGGGGGGGGGGGGGGAGTGGCGGCCGAAATAGAGGCAGGCCGAGGGGCACGACTAATTTCAAAAGAACTGACAACACCTTCACTCCTTTGATAGCCCCAAGGACTGAGATTCTGCGGGCAGAAGCCCTGCCTCCTCCCCACCCCTAGAAAGAAAGCCTTATGAGGTGAACAAAAAGAAGTGGTGCGGCTACCATGAAAGCCACGGGCATAACACGGATGAATGTTTTCAGATGAAAAAGATAATACAACAGAAAGTCGAGGCCGGAGAATTGAAAAAATGGATCGAGGGACCCAGCAATAAAGGAAAAGCCCCACGGGGACATGTCCAATATGTTAGGGATAACGATGCCGACGGGGAAAAACGCTATGACATCCAGTATATTGGGGAAGAAGCCCAGAGCAACACCCAGCTCTCTATTCAGATTAAGAAATTGGAAAAGGTGTTCCTGATACCTGCATACCCACCCGAGCAAGAGGAAATGATCGGGTTCAAGAGGATCGAGCTGGCCTCCACCCTCTTCCATTCAACACAGCCATTGACAATCAAGATGGCTATTGGTAGAGCGGATATTGGGAGGGTCCTCATTGATACTGGGGCTTCACGGGACATACTCTACTTCCATTGTTTAGAAGAAATGGGGATGTCCGAGGCGCACTTAACTCCATATGCGGGCTTGTTGGAAGGGTTCACGAATCATACGGTCTACGCAAAAGGGACCATGGACTTCGAAGTGACCATTGGAGAGAGGCCGTTCGAGAAAACAGCCCGCGTCACGTTCATGGTGATCGATCTGAAATCCCAATACAACGCAATCTTGGGAGTGACCGCTCAGGCTGCCCTAGGAATCGTTGCGTCAATCCCTCACCAGAAGATCAAGTTCAGCACCCCCGCAGGGATAGCATGCATCGAAAACAAGCCCGAGCTTTTCCTTAAAATAATAGAGAAGAAAAGAAGGGAGAGCGCGATGGGGTCAAGATTGGTGAGCCCGAGGGAGGCTAAAAAGGTCAAAACCAGCAGCAACAGGACCGAGGGCACGGCCATGATTGGAACTTTGTCATTCCACTCAACACGGGCAGAATTTAAGCGGAGTAGGAGAGCCCGTCGCATTGCCGCAGAGACCGAGCACATATACATCGTGATTGATTCACTGCACGACAGAGAAATAAGGGACATCCGGCCCAACGATGCTCTGGAGGATGTAGTCATAAACCCCGCTTACCCGAACAAACGGTCAAGGTCGGGCTGGAAATCCCCGCAGAAGAAAGGAATATTCTGATCGAGCTGCTGCGAAAAGCTTGGATGTATTTGCCTGGACCGTCGAAGATATGAAGGGGATAAGTAGAGAGGTCATCGAGCATGAACTGAACGTCGATCCCACATTTACCCGGGTCCTCCAGAAAGAAAGATACTTTTCACCGGAGAAGAAAGCGGCGATCAAAATCGAGGTGGATAAGCTGCTGAAAGCAGGAATCATAAGCCCGATCAAATATCCGAGGTGGTTAGCCAACGTCGTCATGGTAACCAAAGAAAATGGAAAGTGGAGGATGTGCGTGGATTTCACCGATTTGAACAAGGCCTGCCCTAAGGATTGTTACCCTCTTCCCCGGATCGATCAACTAGTAGACTCTATTGCCGGGCATAGGGTGTTGAGCTTTATAGATGCGTACTCGGGCTACTATCAAATCAAAATGAAGGAGGATGACATCCCTTCATGCGCTTTCTATGCCGCGGGCAAAACCTACACGTTTAACAACATGCCGTTTGGCCTCAAGAACGCGGGCGGTACGTATTAAAGGATGGTAGGAATCGTCTTTGATGATCAATTAGGCCGGAACCTGGAGGCTTACATCGACGATATGGTTATCAAGACCAATGAGACCTCTCACGACATTGATGTGGCAGAAACCTTCACCAACCTCCGGGAAAATAACATGAAGCTTAATCCCTCCAAGTGCGCTTTCGGAGTAAAGGCAGGAAAATTTTTGGGTTTCATGGTGAACCAAAGAGGGATCGAAGCAAACCCCGAGAAAATCATGGCGTTGATAAGCATGCAGCCCCCCAGATGCGTTAAGGAGGTGCAGAAGCTTAATGGCCGCATTACGGCTTTGGGAAGATTCATTGCCAAGTCAGCCGAAAAGTGCCTGCCCTTCTTCAAAACTTTAAAAGGAGGAGGAGAGAAGGGCTTTGAGTGGAATGAGGACTGCCAGAACGCTTTTGAGCAAATAAAAGCTTACCTGGGAAAGCCGCCGCTGTTGAGCAGCCCAGTGTTTGGGGAGGAACTATACGTTTTCTTGGCCGCAACAGATCACGCAGTGGCCGCGGTTTGGTAAGAGAAGAGGGCAAACTTCAGAAACCCGTGTATTATGTCTCCAAGGCACTATCTGCTGTGGAAGGCCGCTATTTAAACATTGAAAAGCTAGCATTCACCTTGCTCGTGGCCGCTTGGAAGCTGCGGGCATACTTCATCGCCCACCCAATCACGGTTTATTCAGACACCCCGCTGAAGAAGATACTCTATAAGCCTGAATCCTCGGGGAGAATGCTATCGTGGTCCGTAGAGCTGACTGAATTCCAGATTACCTACTCCCCGCGGAAGACCATCAAGGCACTGGCGGACTTTGTGGCGGAAACCACATTCGAAACAAAGGAGAGTGAACCGGACAAAACCGAACCCGCAAAGACGAAGAAAAGAGAGGCGAGAAGGCAATAGTTGCTGGGGACAAACCGGAAAATTGCTGGTCGTTAAGTGTGGATGGATCCGCAGGAAAGACTGTCAGCGGCGCCGGAATACTCCTGACCGCCCCGGAGGGTCAAAGATTCAAGCGAGCCTTGAGATTTAAGTTCGCGGTCTCAAACAATCAGGCCGAATACGAGGCATTGATAGCGGGCTTGGAATTAGCCCGGGACATGAAAGTATCAAAGCTGGTCGTGAAGAGCGACTCGCAACTAGTGATAAACCAGGTGAAAGGGGAATACGAAACAAATCACCCGGTGTTGGTCAAATACAAGGAGCTCGCGACAAACCTGTTAAAGGAATTCGAGTACCATGAGCCGAACCAAGTTAACCGGGCTGAAAATTCTGAGGCGGGCTTGCTTTCCAGGATCACAAACGAGGACATTGCCAAGCTTAGTGTGGACTGCTGGATAGAATTCACAGAGCGCCCAGCCATTGACAGGATAGAGATCCACCAAATTGGAGATTCGGAAAAAGATTGGGTTGACGAGATCAGGGAATATATCGAGCAGCAAACCCTCCCCAACGACCCTGACCGGGCAAGAGTTTTGATGAAACAGGCCGCTAGATACACGATCATTGATGGCGTGCTTTATCGGAGATCCTTCACCAAACCGCTGCTGAGGTGTGTCAAATCCGAAACAGTCACCAACCTGTTATACGAAATTCACGAAGGCGTGTGTGGAGGGCATCCCGGAGCCCGGACACTATCCGACAAAATCAGATTCCTCGGGTATTATTGGCCAACAATGAAAAGAGACGCAGAAGACTACGTCCGCAAATGTGATCAGTGCCAGAGGTTCGCCAACATACCAAGGCAGCCGTCCACCGAGCAGAGTTTGGTAGTCCCAACTTGGCCATTTGATATATGGGGGATTGATTTGATTGGGCCTTATCCCAAAGCGCCTGGAGGAGCGCAAATGGTAGTGGTTGCAGTGGATTATTTCACAAAATGGGTTGAGGCAAAAGCACTGACTAGTACTACGGAAGCAAGTATCATCAAGTTCGTCCACGATCACATATTCTGTCGGTTTGGTCTACCGCGGGCTATTGTCTCCCATCACGGACCCCAATTTCAAAGCAAGTTTACGGCGGAGTGCAAGAGACTCAACGTGGAACATCGACAATCCTCAGTCGCAAGACCGCAGGGAAATGGACAGGCCGAGGCCGCGAACAAGTTGCTAATGACCGCTTTGCACAAAAGTTTGAAGGGAAAGAGTGGTCGCTGGATGGAAGAGCTCAGTACTGCTCTATGGGTTGTCCGAACCACGACAAGGAACTCAACGGGAGAAACCCCTTTTTCCCTGACATATGGATCGGAGGCGGTCGCACCTGTGGAAGTAGCCTTGCCCACCTATAGGGTCGCCCAATTTAATGAAACAGAGAATGAGGGAGCCCGCAGAAAAGACTTAGACTCTACCGAAGAAAAACGGTTGGAAGCACGAGCAAAGATGGTCAATTACAAGCAGAAGGCCAAAGTTCATCATGACAAAAGGGTAAACAAGAGATCGTTTGCCGTGGGAGACTGGGTTCTGAGGAAAGTTGAAGTCACAAGGAGGCAGCCCGGATACAACAAGCTTTCGCCCAACTGGGAAGGCCCTTATCAGATTGCCCGCGTAATCAAGGAAGGGACTTACAGACTCCTCACCGAAGAAGGGAAGGACTTAAAGAACGCTTGGCACAGTGACCACCTGAAGAAGTATTACCCTTAAAAAGTCGTATTTCCCCCCTGTTATTAGAAATTCGCCTATTTTCTATTTTATGCATTGTAATCTTGATGTACGGCTCTATGAGCGGGGAGAAGATGAAAGATCAATAATATTATGTTTGTCCCATTGAAGGGAAAGATCATGGATAGACACCGAAAAGAAAAACATGTATTCAGCAAGAGGCAACAAAGTGCCAAACCGCCAAGGCCCCGTGCCTGAAATACCGTTGCATGAACCTTCGTGCACGATGCGCGGTCATACGCCCACGAGCTAGACCGTAAGCCCGTCAAGGGAAATACCGTTGAATGAACCTTCATGCACGATGCGCGGTCATACGCCCACGAGCTAGACCGTAAGCCCGCCGAGAAAAGTAGTCATAAGTATCAGACATAGAAAGTTCAAGGCACATTCACATTAATCAGCCTGGGGCCATAACCTTGAAAAACAAAGAAGAACTGCCAAGCAAAGTGACCAAGGAAAAACGATGAGTGGTTGGCAATTCCAAGGCAACCAGCAAAAAGGGCAATAAAAGACAACGAAAATAAATGTCAGGGAGATATGGGGATCAAAAGAAGAACAATAAGATACATTACAAAACCGAATCAAAGTACAATTGAATGTTCAAGTCTGCTAAATCCAAAATTATTACAAAAGGTCCCAGGGCGCAGCCCGGTCTGATCTTCAGCTGGCCGGAGGAGGATTGATCTCCACTTCTGGAACAGAAGCAGTAGAGGCGTCAGGATCAACAGCCGAATTGAGTGGAGCCTTCGAAGCCTCGGCGAGAGCAGAGGCAAAAGTAGAGAAGGGAAGAACCATACCTTCAACAAAGGGGCCGCTAGGGCCAAAAACCTTCCCCAAAGCCGCGGCCAAAGGGACACCATTCCCGCTCGCAGGAAATCGCAGATCATCAATGGCGGTCAATAGCTCAGGGACCGTGACCGGAAGGACGGGAGGAAGTAAAGTACGAGCGGTCTCCGGGAGATCCAGCAGTTGGTCGTCCGAAAATGGCACCAGGCAATGGCCGGAAAAGCACTCCGGGTCGGAAGGCAATATAGAACATAAAGTGGCTATTTCCTGCGCCGTATACTTGCCTGTGGCAGCCAAATTCCGAGCTACGGCATGAACAGCCATATTGTATTGGTCCGTTAATATCACGGACTGCTCGCCGGACTCTTTGAACGCTTCTATGCTCTTCTCCCGCTCCTCCTGCAGCACCCGCTCCCGGTCAGTATCAAATCGCACCCGATCGAGCAGTTGTCCATCCAACTCATCCACCTTTGTTGACAACCTATCGATGGTCTCCTTCCCCTCATCCAAAAGCTTTTGTAATTCAGCACATCGGGCCTCGAGACTCTGCTTCTCAGCTTCAAGGCGCTCCTTAGCTCCCCGCTCCGCGGCCAAATCGTTGTTCAGTTGGGAAACTTCCTTAACCGCGCCCATGACCTCCGCATCTTTCTCTTTGAGCTCGGTGCGTAAGCCCTCTGCGAATTTCGACCACTTGCTGGCTTCTTCCCTTGCCTCCATAACCTCCTTATTACTGGTGGCAATGGTGGAAGCATCGGACTTAGCCTGGGCGCTTAAGTAGAGGAGGTCATTAGCTATCTGCAAGCAAGAAATAAAGAAAATCAGAAAGGTAATGAATGAAGGTGGGATAATTCGGTTCAGAGGCAAAGAGCGAACCTCGGTCAGGGCCAGCCCGGCGTGGCCAACTGCGGTTGCAGGATTGGAGGTAGATAGAACCCTCTGTTGGTAGTCTGGAAAGTTTAACCGACGTAACAACCCATCACCAACGTAGGCGTTATTGCTGCGGCGGCTATGTAGGTCAACCCCAAAGAGCTCGGGAGCCCGGGCAACCTTAAGACCAAACTCCTTTGCCCGCTCTCTATCGTCAATGAGCTCCACGGGGAAGAGAGTAGCACACATCCCACCTCGGGCAGGGGACACCACGGCAAATTTAGCCGAAGGGGCATCGGTCCTCTGTTGTTTATCTTTTGGAGGCAAAGGAGGGTCTCCCGTTGCAGATCTTTTTCTTTGCGGCTCCGGGGTAGTTATGCCCGCATCGGAGGAAGACTGTGAATGACCGGTACCGATCAATCCTTTGCCCCTCCCAACTACATGACGGGGATTAGGGGGCAGGTTACGAGTCAGGGCAAGCTGTGCGGCCACCGCGACCCCGGACTTATCCGTTTTATCCGTAACCGGGAGCCTGATGCCCGGAGCCTCGGTTTTATTGAGCTCGTCCCCTCTCCTTTTCTTCTCCCGTTCCAATTGTGCTCTTGCCGCTTGCTTCTGGGCGGCCACGCTCTTGGGAGGCATTGTATCTTCGGGACCTGAAAATCAAAGGGAATTTAGCACCCCTTCCGGATAGCAAAAACAAAATGAGCACAGACAAAAGAAACAATAACAAAGAGAGACCGGTTAAACCAGGGTCAGAGCACGCGTCCCCGTGGTTACAGAACGAGCACTCAGAAGCAAAAACAAAAGACTGATGAACCCTCCAATCGGGATCTCTCATCAGGGGGACCATATCAACCCTAGACCCGCGATCAGGAGTACGACTCGGGGCCACCCCGGCATAAATCAAAAGGTCCTCATCATCTATGATGGCCTGTACATCAAAGACCTGAGGGACCACGGCTTCCACTGTCCCATCCTCCCCCATGACCTTCCTTGCGTGGCGAGCAAGATAAGACTCCATGGCCGCGCTCAATTCACGACCCTCTTCCGGATCCGGAAAGTTTTTTGAGAAACCGAGATAGGAGATATGTTTTTAGGATGGGGAAAAGGCCAACCCAGTCGGTTCTGGATCACAAGAGGATACCTTTGCCACTGGTCGAATTTGTTAGAGGCGGCAGAAAAAATCTTCTTGGAGCGCGGTTTTGTTTTCAAACTCAGGCAGCTCGCAGTTATCTGATGAGTAAAGTAAATATGGAGGGCAGACAACGAGGGCTCAAACCCGAGGACGCGGCTAACCATGATGAAAGACACCAAATAACGAATGGCATTGGGAGTCAGGTCCATAGGCAGACACTGAGCGAAGTTCAGAAATTCGCAAATAAACGGATCAAGAGGGAGGCGAAGCCCATTTTCAAACTGCACTGGGTAAAAGACACAAGCTAAGTTCTCTGCGCGGACCAAGGTAAAAGTCATTTTGGACCCTCCGGTTGGCGATGCATACTCACCCAGACCACTCACAAGATAAACCTTTGGGTCGACATGATACTGAGACCGGAACTCATCGTCAGAATCACCCTCGCCCTCATCCGCTAAGGCCGCACCTGAGGTAGACGCCCCCATCTGACTGACCGCACGGTTGTCCGGCCCTTCGGGGAAAGAACTCACTATCTTGACCGGCGAGCGCCTCAAACTCAACTTTCGGGCAGCATCAGGGGCCAGCCTCTCATCTGGCCCGCGAGAGTCCGTGGGAGTCCCGGAAGACACGGGCTCGTCGATAAGCCCGCGACCAAGGTTGATCTCCTCCCCGGCATCCGAAGCATGATATTCCAGCAAGAAACTGTCACCTTCAACGATCGGTTCCAATTCCTCGTCCCCGCTAGACAGTTCCACAACGCCCGGGGCCGCCGGAATATCCTGCGATTGCTCGGTACTGAGCAAGTCATCATTCAAAGGAGTATCCATCCAAGTCAAGGGATTCGGACCAGACGAGGACACACGGTCTCCGCCCTGCCTCACTAATCGCCTAGCGTTCCCGGCCATATCTACATTATCAGGGAATCGAGTTAAAACGGCCCTAACAAAAGTGCCCAGTTGCTCCTCACCCCCCAGAACTCTCATCCTCCCTGAGTCATAATGAACCCGAGGACCTGTTTCCCACAGCAGGGGTAGAATCCAGGAATCCCAGTTATAGACTACTCCTATGGTCTTGAAGGCATCCAAAGAAAGCCTTTTCCAGACATTTATCAGATATCGGTAAATCCCTCCCGTTCGTCGACAACAACCAAAAAGGTCAGGACGGAGATTGCGCCCCAGGTCCAGTTCGTCCATTATCCCTGTTAGAAAGAAATAAATGGACCCGAAAATTCTGAGAAAGGCAAGGACCCGAGGTTCCAGAGAAAGGGGCTAGGTATTTAATCAAAAACCTAAGGACTCTTTCCCTGAGTCCGAAAAACTGGTGCTAAGGGGCTTACCCCAAAAAGACAATAAGGAAGGTCTCTAAATACCCAGGACGGACGAACCAAGAAATTAACAACGAGCAAAAGAAAATAGAAGCACTACCTGAATGATCGGCTGTGAGAAGAAGCGTTGAAAGCGGAATCACGAAATATTGCAAGCAGAGGCGGCAAAGGAAAGCAAAGGCAAGTATTCTGAAAATGGCGAAAGTGTTTGAACGAAGCCAGTTAGGGTTATTTATACCCCCAATGCGGGTCGGGTCTTGTCCCAGATCCGGTTTTGAACCGGCATGCGACCCGAAAATGAAGAGGCGGGAACCAGCTTTTTCGAACTCCGATGACGGTTCGCATTTAATGAGCGTGTCCTTGGTCACGTCAAGGGTCTGATAGCTACGCCACTAGCCTGACACAAGGGGCCCACTGTCCTATCGTCAACCACCATCGTAAGACTCCCGCCCCATGATATTCCGTGCCCGTATTTACTACAGTGTGCCCGGACCGAGCCGTAGAGATGTAACTCCTCGCTCCGCTCATAAATAAGCTGACCCTCGGAGTTAGGGGCCACTGATGAGACCGAGCATCATAGACCGGACCGGACCCGGTTCAAAGCCAGTACAAGCGAGTTCGACTAGACCGAACCGGATGAACCCGCAAGCAAGCAAGCCCGAGAACTCCGGGCTCCCTGATAACCATGGCCGAGATAGCTCTGCCTCCCGCTATCCTGAGGGTCCCGTGTTGATCACTCAACCTCTTGACCGGAGCCCGCGATGGTCATCTGTCACAAACGTACAACAGACGTTACCTGTTCGTACCTGACATACCATAACGGTTGGTGGTGGAACCATGATTCCCTGACAACACGCCACGTTCCCAGCTACTCCTCTGGCCGAACCAATGAGGACCTGCCGCGTGTCCATCCGGTACAAGGGCGGTTAGTACCTTAAACCTGCCTCCTCCTTCCACTCATATAAATACTCCTATCCGCCCCCAAGGGTGAGGTACGTGCTCTATCCCATTCACACACACAAGGTCTTCATTGAGCCTTCTTCTTAGGTTTTCCTCAGAGATCTTACTCTCACACCCGAGGGCCTAAGCCAGATTCCAACCCGGCCTTGGTCTTAACGGTGTTCCTGTTTGTGTTGTGATCAGGATCAAGAGACATCAAAGTTGGAGTTCTATCTCCGTGACCCCAGAAATCTAGGGCGTCATCATTATTGTATTTATTTATTCAAACAAAAAAAAAGATACATAGTGCCCTAATGTTGGACATCAATACAAAACTAACCTTGAGTATTTGCAGGGATATTTTTTGGAAATTTTGCTTGTGGTTTTAGAGTAGTAGTCTTATTTTCTTCATCTTCATCTTCATCTTCATCCTCGTCCTTGTCCAATGTGGTTGTAGAAGGAAGAGGGTATTGTTTCTCACACGAAGTAGGATCAAACACCATGACTTGAAATACAAAATATCCTTCATGTCTAAACACAATAAAATCTCCTAACTCTAACCCGTTTTCTTTCTCAAACTTCTCCCATCCTTTTGCAAAGCGCCAGCCTTCTATTTTGACATGCCAATTTTGACAACCCCTTTTTAGTAATGCCTTTTCAGTCTTCTCCCCATTCAAGAACTTGCGCATGAATGATATCGGAATTAACTACAATGATGCAACATATGGAGTACATAAGTTCAACACGAATTTTATGAATGTGACTAACACCCGTTAGGTATTTAACAGGCCCTTTAATCGAATTAATCAACAATCTAACTGAGGGTATTGATTTGGGATAGAAAATAACAAGTATACCCCATCTTCATTCTTTGATCAACTCCCAGAATGCCTCCCCCACACCCTTCAGTTTTGACCTTCAGAGTCTGTAATGGTGATGCCAATACTCTTTGTAGCAGTGGTACAGAAAGTTATTAAATGCTAATTTTGACACTAATTTAGCCTTAAGGTTGATTATTCTGTGTTTCTAATGACTAAATTGGAAAGTAACTAATCTTGACACTAATTTGCCCCTAATTGTTTTTTACTCGATTTTTTTCACTTGTCTCGCAACGACATATAAAAAGTAGATCTTAATGGGGAAAATCACTGAAATATGCAACGTACCGGGTGTTAAAAGTCAATTAATGCAACGTAGTGCTTACTTTTGAAAATAGACAACGTACTTGCTTATTGTGTATCAAATAATGCAACGTAATAACTTTTTAGCCTCTACTACGTTGCATTAATTGATACAACTTACTTCAAGTACGTTTGTCAAATTGTTCGAACTTTGCATTATTTTGCATTATTCGATACAACTACTTCAAGTACGTTTCACAATGTAAGAAGTCGCTACTACAATGCATTAATTAATATAAATCGGACACTACGTTGCATAAATTGGTCGTTTCCCCGATCTTAATGTGAAATTGGGACGTTCATTTAGGGAGGGAGTACTATCTACTAACAATATAATATATTCCCTCCGTCTAAAATGATAGTCCAGTCCAGTTTCCCTTTTTGGTTTTCCTAAAAAAATTAGTCTCATTTCAAAAATTAAGGCCTCAAAATCTCTAAATTTCTATAGGTATAGTAGTATAACCTTTAAATATTTGAAAAGTCAAACGGGACTATCATTTTGAGACTGATAAAATATATATACAGTATATATATATATATATATAGAGAGAGAGAGAGAGACACACTCATGGATGCTTCAGTATAGGATGACCAAACACGGTTCCGGTTACGGTTCCGGTTCGGAACCGCCGGTTCCGGTTCGGCTTTTATGTGAACCTTAACCGGCCCTTGGTTACACCGGTTCCGGTTCCGGTTGTGACAATACGGTTCCGGTTCGATTCCGGTTCGGTTCCACGGTTCATTTTTTGATGGTTTTTTAACGTTAATTCTGATGAAACTGTTAGAAATCGGTCAAAAACACATTTTATTATTTTCATTCACTGATTTTGGCAAAAAAAATCAGTCAAAACACAACTTTTCTTGTCAACTTTCATTAGTAAGGTTAATTCTAATGAAACTGTTAGAGATCTAATGATTTTGATGTTTTTTAACGGTTTTACTGACGGTTCAAACGGTCCGGTTCGGGTTTGGTTGGGCGGTCGGAACCGCCGGTTCACTGTTTTTTGGGGGGTTGAACCTTAACGGCCCTTATCCAAAACGGTTCGGTTCCCACGTTTCCGGTTTTTGTGGTTCATGGCGGTATATTACGGTTTTTTCGGTTAGGGCCGGTTCGACGGTTCCGGTCCGGTTCCGGTCCGGTTTGGCCATCCCTACTTCAGTATGTGTGTGAAAATACATACAGTATATGAAGAGGGAGAGAGAGAGAGAGAGAGAGAGAGAGAGAGAGAGAACTTACGGAACCATTTTGAGAATGTGGATGAGGACTGACAAATGTGAAGAAGTGTTGCTTCTTTGAATTCTTCATTGGAGGAACAGTATGGATGCTTCAAATGAAGCCTTCTTCATTGGAGTAATACTTAACTCTTCAAATTTAAAAGCCTTTTCGTCTGCCACAAATTAAATGAAGACCATAATCTTGACTTAATACAACCTCTTCTTTTTTAAAAAATTTCACATTTTATAATGTTTATTTATCATCCCAAGAAATATCGTATTTAATTTGTCCATATTTTTATTTCTAAGGGAATGTTGTTGTGATAAAGAGACAATAGTTTAGAGACATAATTTATGTAGCTGATTTAGAGACAGTTTAGACAAACTAAAAAAAAATGTGACAAAATAGCTAAAAAAAAATGAGTCTCTATATAAGCAACAAAGTAGAGACAAATTCATTTATGTGTCAAATTTAGAGACTTGATAGAGACAAAATTAGATGTTGATGACGCCCTAGAAATCTGGGGTCATGGAGATAGAACTCTGGTTTGATTGTCTTCTGTTCCTGACCACAACACAGACAAGAACACCGTTATGACCAGGGCCGGTTTGAATCCGGCTTAGGCCCTCGGGTGTGAGAGTAAGATCTCTGAGGAAAACCTAAGAAAAGATCAGTGAAGACCTTATGTGTGTGATTAGGATGGAGCACGTACCTGGCCCATGGGGGCGGAAGGGAGTATTTATATGGGTAGATGAGGGGGATAGGTCCAAAGTACCAACTGCCCTGGTACTTGATAAACACGTGGCAGGCCCTCGCAGGATTCAGTCAGGGAAGTGGCTGGGAGCGTGGCATGTTGTCAGGGAATCAAGGTTCCACCACCAACCATTATGGTATGTCAGGTACGAATAGTTAACGTCCATTGTACGTTTGTGCCAGCTGGGCATTGCGGGCTCGGGACAGGAGGTTCAGATATCAGCACGGGACCCTTAGGATAGCGGGAGGCAAAGTCATCTCGGTCATGGTCATCGGGGAAACCGGGTCTCTCGAGCTTGTTCTCCTGCGGGCTTATTCGGTTCGGCCCTCAGGGTCAGGGCCGGTTTGGGTGGACTCGATCGTACTGGTTTAGACCGGGTTCAATCTGGTCTTATAAAGCTCGGTCTCATCAGTGGCCCCTAACTCTGAGGGTCAGCTTATTTATGAGTGGCGCGAGGAGTTACATTTCCATGGCTCGGTCCGGGCAAACCGCAGTAAATACGGACACGGAATATCATGGGACGGGAGTCTCACGATGGTGGTTGACGATAGGACAGTGGGCCCCTTGTGTCAGGCTAGTGACATAGCTGTCAGTCCCTTGATATGACCAGGAGCACGCTCATTAAATGCGAACCGTCATTGGAATTCAAAAAAGCTGGTTCCCGCCTCTTTATTTTCCGGGTGTATGCCGGGTTAATCCGGATCTTGGGCAAAACCCGACCCGCTCTGGGGGTATAAATAGCCCTAACTGGATCATTCAAAACTTTCAGCACCCTTAATCTTCTGTTATTGCTCTTGGAAAGATTATTGCTATCACCAACGACGATTTGACTCTTCTGTTTCCTTAGCTCGATCAAATAACAGGTAGCGCTTCAAATTTTGCTTTCGTCGTCTGACTTCTAACTGCTAACTTTTCTATTTTGAACTTTTTCGCCGTCCGTTTGGGATAAACTCTGAAACGCCGTATTTTCAAAATTTCTGAAGTAACGAACAAAGTTTTCAACTTCTAACCGATTGAATCGCCTTTTTCTTAGGAATCCCGGGTCCACCTTCGATTTTATAAAGTTTTATCGAAAAACCTCTGATTTTGACCATGGACGAACTGGACCTGGGGAGAATGCTTCGTCCTGACCTTTATGGTTGTTGTCGACGAACGGGAGGGATTTACCGATATCTGATAAATGCCTGGAAAAGGCTTTCCTTGGATGCTTTCAAGACTATAGGGATAGTCTATGACTGGGATTCCTGGATTCTACCCCTGTTGTGGGAGACAGGTCCCTCGGTCCACTTTGATTCCGAAAGAATGAGGGTTCTGGGGGTGAGGAACAGTTAGGGATTTTTGTAAAGGCCGTTTTAACTCGATTCCCCAATAATGTAGATATGGCCGGAAATGCTAGAAGGTCTGTGAGGTTAGGTGGCGATCGTGTGTCCACAAGTGGGCCTGATCCTCGGACTTGGTTGGATACTCCTCTAGACGATGTACTGCCTGTTTATGACCAGGACCGTGATATCCCTATGAATGCCGGTGTGATTGAGCTGACCAGTAGCGGGGATGCTTCACAGCGGGCTGACGAAGATGACAATTTTTTGTTGGATGAGCCTGCCCGAGGTGATGGTGGGGTTGATAGTCGGGGGCAGGATCTGATCGATGAAGGAGAGTCGTCGGGTACCCCTACGGATTCACGCGGGTATTTAGAGAGGCTGGCCCCAGATACAACACGTAAAATTAGCCTGATGTGTTCTCCTATTAGGATAGTAGATTCCTTCCCTGAGGGTCCGGACAATAGAATAACCAGTCAAGCAGGTGCTTCTAGTTCTGGTGCGGGCTTAAGGGACGAGGGCGAGGAGGATTCTAACGATGAATATTTATCGCAGTTTCGCGTTGACCCCAAAGTCTACCTCGTCCATGGTCTTGTTGAGTATGAATCACTTATGGGTGGCAGATCAGTAACTCCCCCTTTGATCCGGTCAGGCAACCTTGCATGTATCTTCTTTCCGGCTCAGTTTGATAACGGGCTCCGCCTTCCTTTAGATCCCTTTATTTGTGAATTTCTTGAGTTTACCCATTGTCTGCCGATGGACTTGACCCCCAATGCCGTCCGCTATTTGGTGTCTTTTATAGTTGTTAGTCGCGTCCTAGGGTATGAGCCCTCTTTATCTGCGCTTCATATTTATTTTACCCATCAGATCACTGCGGGCTGTTTGAGTTTGAAATCTAAACCCCGATCTGAGAAAATATTCTCCGCGGCTACCAACAAGCTTGATCAATGGCAAAGATACCCTTTTGTTATTCAAAATCGATTGGGCTGGCCATTTCCCCGACCTGACAATATAGCGCCGATCTCGGTCTCTCGCCAGATTTTTCCCGATCCAGAAGAAGGCCGCGAACTGAGCGCTGCGATGGAGGCTTATCTTGCTCGATTTAAGAAGAGGGTTACTCTGGATGATCAGTCGGTGATTGAGATTCCTCAGGTGTATGATGTCCCCGCTATTATCAATGATGAAGAACTTCTGATTTTTGCCGGGGTGGCCCCGCGTCGTGCCTCTGGCCCCGAGCATAGGGTTAACATGGCCCCTTTATTGAGAAATCCTGACTGGAAAGTTCATCAGTCCTTTGCTTTTATTTCTGAGTGCTCGGCTTGTAGTTCGGGGGAGACATGTTCTGATCCTGGCTTACTCGGTCTCTTTTATTGCACTCTTTCAGATTGCTTTTCTTGTTTTCCTTGTTTTATTTTTATTTATCTGATCATCATCCTTGATTGCAGATCCCACCGATACAATGCCTCCAAAATCTGCCGCCGAGATCAAGCAAGCGGCCCGGGCTGCTGCTCTTGCTGAAAAACAAAGGAGAGCGGACGCTCTAAAGAGAACGGAGGCTCCGGGTAACAAACTCCCCGTCACGGATAAAGTGGATAAGTCCGGAGCGGTTGCTTCTTCTCAACCAATATTGAGTCGGAACCTGCCACCAAATCCCCGTGGTGCTGGCCGTGGCAAGGGTCTGATCGGTACCGGCCACTCCACTCAGACTTCCAGCGATTCGGGCAGTGCTCCTTCTGATCCAACAAAGAAGAGGTCTGCCACCGGGGACCCTATACCACCCCAAACAAGATAAGCATCACAAGACCAGCTCCTCCTCTGACTTCACTATTCTGTCCCCTACCAAAGGGACTGTGTGCTCCAACCTTTATCCGGTGGAGTTTATTGAGGACAGAGACCGTGCCAAGGAGTTTGGCCTTAAAATTGCCAAAGCTCCTGAGGTATACGGGGTGGATCTCCACAACCGCCATAGCGCCAACGCTTATGTGGGCGATGGACTATTACATCGTCTTCATTTCTCCGATTATCAACAAAAGATCTTGGCCCCTACCAATCCTATTGCCGCCGCGGGTCATGCGGGCTTGGCTTTGACCGAGGTATTTTCACGGCCTGGCTTGTCATTAGTCCCCTTTCTTACCCTGGTGTAACTCCCTTTGCTTTTTGTAGGTTGCCAATGATATCATCTATATGCGCAATCGTCATGAGGCAGATGCCACCCAGATCGCCTCGAAGAACAAAGAGCTTTTGGAGGCAAGGGAAGAAATTCATAAGCTATCCAAATCTCTGGCCGCCACATGCAAGGAACTGGAAGGCAAGGACGCTGAGGTCATGAGCGCGGCCACGGAAGTATCCCGATTAAATGAGGATCTGGTCGCTGCCCGGAAGGCATTTGAAGCGGAGAGAGTGAAGGCAGATGCCCGCAATGCTGAGCTTATGAAGTCTTTAGAGGCGGAAAAGGAGAAATCCGAGGAGCTGTCCAACAGAGTGGATGAGCTGGACGGTAAACTTCTTGATTAGATGCGCTATGAAAATGAGCGAGAGCGGGTCTTGGAGGAAGAGAAGATCAAGGCGGTTGATGAATTCAAGGAGTCTGCTGAGTATTCCGAGAAAATATCCATCGCGGACAATGAGCAGTATGAGCAGGCGGTGCACACTATTGCCCGGAATCTTGCGGCTACGGGGAAATACACTGCTCAGGAGATAACTATTATTTGTTCCATCGTGGCCATGGATCCGGAATGCTTTAATGGTCACTCCCTGGTTCCCTTTGCCGATTATCAGCTTGAGGCCTTGCCCGAGTCGGTTCAGAATGCTTTGCCACCAGTCTCACCTGTAACCGTTCAACCTTTGATAAAAATGATAGATGATTTGCGGTTTACGGGTGATGAATCCGCCTTATCTTTGGCCGCAGCTCTAGAGAAGGTCTTTGGCCCCAATGGCCCCTATGTCGAAGGTATTGTTCTCCCTTTTTCGACTTTTGCCTCCACTCTAGCCGAAGCCTCCGAAGCTCTGGCTCGTTCTGCGGCTGATCCTAATGCCTCTAATTCTGTTCCAGAAGTGGAAGTCAACCCTCCTCCGGCCAGTTGAAGATCAGACCGGGCTGTGCCCTGGGACCTTTTGTAACAGTCCTAGATTCCAAAGACTTGAACATTTATTTGTATTTTGACTTGACTTTGCTACGTATCTATTTGCTCTGATCTTGATCCCCATATCTCCCTGACATATTAATTATCGTCGTACTTTGTTTCCATTTTGCTTATTGCCTTGGAACTGCCAAGCATTTATTGCTACCTGCCTACTCATTATTTCAAACTCTGATGATTCCAACGGCGGCTCCGATGAAGATGCCAGTGATGAGGGAGGAGATGGGATGGATTATGGTGGGAATGATGCTAGTTCTGGTCCTACTATCATTATTTTGGTCTTTGTTTTTCCTTGACCACTTTGTTTCATATCTTCATCCTGTTTTCGAGGCTATGGCCCCAGCCTGTTGTGGGGTCCTTTTGCGTGATTAATGTAAATGTTCCTTGAACTTAGAATATCTGGCATTCATGATTATTTCCTTTGACGGGCTTGCGGTCTAGCTCGAGGGCGTATGACCGCGCATCGTGCATGAAGATTCATGTAACGGTATTTCCCTTGACGGGCTTGCGGTTTAGCTCGAGGGCGTATGACCGCGCATCGTGCATGAAAATTCATGCAACGGCATTTCCCTTGACGGGCTTGCGGTCTAGCTCGAGGGCGTATGACCGCGCATCGTGCATGAAGAGTCATGCAACGGAATTTGTTTTACTTTTCCATACGTGCTTTTCTTTGAAACGGAACAAACATAATATCATTACAACTCTTTCAGATTTTTTTGCTCGTAGAGCTATTACACCAAAATTACAATGTAGAAATAGAAAAGAGGCAAATTTCTGACTAAGGGGGGAATACAATTCTTAAGGGTAGTATTTCTTCAAGTGGTCGCTGTGCCAAGCATTCTTCAAATCTTTCCCTTCTGCGGTGAGGAGCCTGTAAGTCCCTTCTTTGATTATGCGGGCTATCTGATAAGGCCCCTCCCAGTTGGGCGCGAGCTTGTTATATCCGGGCTGCCTTCCCGTGACTTCGAATTTTCTTAACACCCAGTCCCATACGGCGAACGATCTCTTGTTTCCCTCTTGTCATGATGAACTTTTGCTTTCTGTTTGTAATTGACCATCATTGCCCGTGCTTGCAACCGTTTTTCTTCAAGAAAGTCCAAGTCTTTTCTCCGGGCTTCCTTGTTCTTTACTTCATCAAAATGGGCTACCCTGTAGGTGGGCAAAGCTGCTTCCACGGGCGCGACTGCCTCCGACCCATATGTCAAAGAAAAGGGGGTTTCTCCAGTTGAGTTCCTCGTAGTGGTGCGGACAACCCACAGAGCAGTACTGAGTTCTTCCATCCAACGCCCACTTCTTCCCTTCAGGTTTTTGTGCAACGCGGTCATGAGCAGTTTATTCGCGGCCTCAGCCTGTCCATTCCCTTGTGGTCTTCCTACTGAGGACTATCGATGATCCACGTTGAGTCTTTTGCATTCCGCCGTAAACTTGCTTTGGAATTGAGGTCCATGATCGGAAACAATAGCCCTCGGCAAACCAAACCGGCAGTATATATGGTCGTGAACGAACTTGATAATGTTGGCTTCGGTAGTACTAGTCAGGGCCTTTGCTTCCACCCACTTCGTGAAGTAATCTACTGCGACCACTACCATTTGTGCTCCTCCGGGCGCTTTGGGATAAGGCCCAATCAAATCAATCCCCCACATATCAAATGCCCAAGTTGGAACTACCAAACTTTGCTTGTAGATGGCTGCCTCAGAATGTTGGCGAATCTTTGGCACTGATCGCATTTGCGGACATACTCCTCTGCATCTCTCTTCATGGTCGGCCAGTAGTACCCAAGGAATCTGATTTTATCGGACAGCGTTCGAGCCCCGGGGTGCCCCCTCACATACGCCCTCATGAACTTCGTATAACAAGTTCGTAATGGTTTCAGACTTCACACACCCCAGCAATGGTTTGGTGAAAGATCTCCGATAAAGCACGCCATAAATGACCGTGTATCTGGCGGCCTGCTTCATCAACACTCTTGCTCGGTCAGGATTGTCGGGGAGGGTTTTCTTTTCGACATACTCCATGATCTCGTCAACCCAATCTTTCACCGCCTCTCCTATTTGGTGGATCTCTACCCTGTCAATGGCTGGGTGCTCCGTAAATTCTATCCAACAGTCAACACTGAGCTTGGTAATGTCTTCGTTTGTTATCCTCGAAAGCAGGTCAGCCTCGGAATTCTCAACCCGGTTGACTTGGTTTAGCTCGTGGTATTCAAATTCCTTCAACAGACTTATTGCAAGCTCCTTGTACCTGAGCAACACCGGGTGATTTGTCTCATACTCCCCTTTGACTTTATTCACCACGAGTTATGAATCGCTCTTCACAATTAACCTCGGTACCTTCATATCCCGAGCTAACTCCAAGCCCGCTATCAGTGCTTTGTACTCGGCCTGATTGTTTGAGACTGCGAATTTAAACCTTAGAGCCCGCTTAAACCTTTGACCTTCCGAGGCGATCAAAAGGATTCCGGCGCCACTGATAGTTTTTCCCGAGGATCCATCCACGCTTAATGACCAACAGTTTTTGGGTCTCCCTTTAGCACCTTTTGCCTCCTCGTCCCGCCTTTTCTTTGCTTTCACGAGCTGACTCTTGTTCGCTTCATTCTCTTTTAATTCAAACGTGGTTTCTGCCACAAAGTCCGCCAGCTCTTGCGCCTTGATGGCCTTCCTTGGAGAATAAGTAATTTGGAATTCGGTTAGCTCTATGGACCATGACAGCATTCTCCCCGAGGATTCGGGCTTATGGAGTATTTTCTTCAGCGGGGTGTCAGAGTAAACCGTGATCGGATGGGCGATAAAGTATGCCCGCAGCTTCCGAGCGGCCATGAGTAAGGCGAAGGCAAGCTTTTCAACGTTTAAATAGCGACTTACCACTGTGTACAGTGCCTTGGACACGTAATACACGGGCTTCTGAAGGTCGTCTTCCTCTCTTACCAAAACCGCGGCCACCACATGATCTGTCGCGACCAAGAAAATATAGAGTTCCTCACCCAGGACAGGGCTACTCAAGAGCGGCGGTTTTCCCATGTAGGCCTTGATTTGCTCGAAAGCATTTCGGCACTCCTCGTTCCATTCAAAACCTTCATTTTTTCCCTTTTTTAGAGTTTTAAAGAAGGGCAGGCATTTTTCGGCTGATCTGGCAATGAACCTCCCCAAAGCCGTGATGCGGCCGTTAAGATTTTGTACTTCCTTAATGCATTCGGGGGGTTTCATATTTATCAGTGCCGTGATTTTTTCCGGATTTGCTTCGATCCCTCTCTGGTTCACCATAAAACCCAAAAACTTTCCTGCCTTTACTCCAAAGGCGCATTTAGAGGGGTTAATCTTCATATTGTTCTTCCGAAGATTGGTGAAGGTATCCGCTACATCAATCTCATGAGAGGCCTCTTTTGTTTTGATAACCATATCATCGATGTATGCCTCCAAGTTCCGGCCCAACTGGTCGTCAAAAACGATGCCTACCATTCTTTGATACGTTGAGCCCACATTCTTGAGACCGAATGGCATGTTGTTATAAGTGTAGGTCTTGCCCGCAGCATAAAAGGCGCAAGATGGGACGTCAGCCTCTTTCATTTTAATTTGATGGTAGCCCGAATACGCATCTATAAAGCTCAATACCCTATGCCCGGAAATAGAGTCCACCAACTGGTCGATCAGGGGGAGGGGGTAACAATATTTGGGACAAGCCTTGTTCAGATTTGTAAAATCCATGCACATCCTCCATTTCCCATTTGCTTTGGTCACCATTACTACGTTGGCTAGCCACGCCGGATATTTGATCGGGCTTATGATTTTTGCTTTCAGCAGCTTATCCACCTCTTCCTTGATCGCAGCTCTCTTCTTCGGGGAAAAATATCTTTCTTTTTGAAGGATCCTGGAGAACGTGGGGTCGATATTCAATTCATGCTCGATCACTTCTCTACTTATCCCTTTCATATCTTCCACGGTCCAGGCAAACACGTCCAGGCTTTCCTTCAGCAGTTCTATCAAAGTTTTTTTTCCTCAGCGGGGATCTCCAGCCCGACCTTTATCGTCTGCCCGGGGTATGCTGGATTTATAATCACATCTTCCAGAGCATCGTTAGGGCGGATGTCTGTCATTTCCCGGTCATGTAGCGAATCAATCACGATATCGATCTGTTCGGTCTCCACGGCAATACGGCGGGCTCTCCTGCTCCGTTTGAATTCTGCCCGAGTCGAGTGGAATGACAAGGTTCCAATCATGGTCGCGTCCTCAACTCCTTTTCGTTTGTCCTTGTCTTTTTTGCTTCCCTCGGGCTTACCAACTTTTGCTTTGTTGCGTTCTCCCTTCTTTTTCTCTCTATTACTTTAAGGAAGAGCTCGGGCTTATTTTCAATGCATGCTATCCCCGCAGGAGTTTTAAACTTGATTTTCTGGTGGGGGATCGAGGCAACGATTCCAAGGGCAGCTTGTGCGGTCACGCCCAATATTGCGTTGTATTGGGATTTCAGATCGATCACCATAAACGTAACGCGGGCAGTTTTCTCGAATAGCCTCTCCCCTATGGTCACATCAAAGTCAATAGTCCCCTTCGCATGGACCGTATGGTTTGTAAACCCCTCTAATAATCCCGCATATGGGGTTAAGTGTGCCTCAGACATTCCCATTTCTTCCAAGCAATGGAAGTAAAGTATGTCCCGTGAAGCCCCGGTATCAATGATGACTCTCCCAATGTTCGCTCTACCAATAGCCATCTTGATTGTTAGTGGCTGTGTTGAATGGAAGAGGGTGGAGGCCAATTCACTCCTTTTGAACCCAATCATTTCTTCCTGCTCGGACGGGTACGCAGGTATCAGGAATACTTTCTCCAACTGTTTGATCTGATTAGACAGCTGGGTGTTGCTTGGGGCTTCCTCTCCGATATACTGAATGTCATAACGTCCTTCCCCGTCTACATCATTATGCCTGATATGTTGGACGTTTCCCCACGGGGCCTCCCCTTTATCGCCGGACCTCGCGATCCATTTTTTCAACTCCCGGGCCTCTACCTTCTGTTGTATTATTTTCTTTAACTGGAAACAGTCATCCGTTGTATGCCCGTGACTTTCATGGTATCCACACCATTTCTTTTTGTTTGCCTCATAAGGCTTCCTCTCCAGCGGAGGTGGGGGAGGTAGAGCTTCTGCCCGTAAAATTTCAGTTCTCGGCGCGATCAAAGGAGTGAAAGCGCTGTCATCGCCTCTTTTAAAATTGGCCATGCCCCTTGGTATGCCTCTGCCTCGGCCATTGCTACTCCCCGTATAGCCTGAGTGGTGACGGGGATCATGAGCGGGCTCGATCCTATCCCTTACGCTTCTGCGGGCGTAAGCCATGAATGAGGGTTCTACTCCGGCCATAGCGATGGCTCTATTATACATCTCCTCTGTCCCCTCAGATTTTCGGCAAGCAAACTCCTGCCTCAAAGTGTGGGATGTTAATCCCCCTAAGAAGCATAACTCGATGTCGTTCTTTGTTAAGTCCACAATCTGCTCAGTCATTTTTCTGAACCGAGTGATGTATGCTTTCGTGTTCTCCCCGGGATATTGTTTAACGCCGCACAGGTCCGATTTTGGCCTTGCGGCCTCCCCCGCGCCCGCGAACGAGTTCAAGAATGAAGTTCGTAATTGCTCATAGCTGCAGATAGAGCGGGGTTTATGGGCTAATAACCATTCCAACGCCTTCCCTTTAAAAGTGGAGGCAAGAGCTTTGCACTTCACGGCCTCATCTGTTGAAAATAGAGCCATCTGCCCTTCAAATCGTCCAACATGGCTTTTTGAATTAGATGAGCCATCATACGCGTCCAGTGTGGGTACCTTTCCCCTTTGGATTGGGGAGTCATTGATCCATGATGCGAAAGCGTCCATGGGTCCAACGCACTTTGTTACGTTTTGCTTGGATTCCCATAACTCCGCGATCATTCTTTGGAACTTTTGATCCACCATGTCCCCCGTTTTAGCCCTTTTTATTGTTTCTGTAATTTTATCACCGGTTTTAACAACTGCTTTCCCTTTAAACTGGCCTCTGGGTTTTCTAGGCTGTGATTCTCCTTCCTCACTTTCCCCTTCTTCTTCCTCCCTCTCGTCATCATCCTCCACGTGGATTGTTCGCCTTTTTTATCCTACAACTCTACTAGCTCTGCTTTTATAGGACGTCAAACCATGAGTTTTTGATTTTTCAGGAGGAATTCCAGCATTAGCCTCGGCATTAAATAGCTCCTCTAAGGCCATATTTCTAAGGCCAATATCTTTAGGATTTGCAAGCCTTCCGCCACCTAAGAGTTTAAGCGGGCTAGGATTCGGATTCAAAATTTCTTTTCCAGTCATTGCAAAAAAATTGTATATCAAAAGTCAACAGAGAGAATTGAATGCACTTAAGAACCGTAAGAAACAGAAGAACTAGACTGAACGGTTGGAGATTAAGATGAAGTAAACAAAGCTTGATTTGATAACTTGCAATAGAGAATTCAAAACGAACTAGACTGGAAAGCAAATAAAACAAGAAGATTGCACTAGGAAGATTTTCGTTTCCCGGCAATGGAACCACTGATGACGCCCTAGAATCTGGGGTCATGGAGATAGAACTCCGGTTTGATTGTCTTCTGTTCCTGACCACAACACAGACAAGAAACACCGTTAAGACCAAGGCCGGGTTTGAATCCGGCTTAGGCCCTCGGGTGTGAGAGTAAGATCTCTGAGGAAAACTAAGAAGAAAGATCAGTGAAGACCTTATGTGTGTGATTAGGATGGAGCACGTACCTGGCCCATGGGGGGGAAGGGAGTATTTATATGGGTAGATGAGGGGGATAGGTCCAAAGTACCAACTGCCCTGGTACTTGATAAACACGTGGCAGGCCCTCACAGGATCAGTCAGGGAAGTGGCTGGGAACGTGGCGTGTTGTCAGGGAATCATGGTTCCACCACCAACCATTATGGTATGTCAGGTACGAATAGTTAACGTCCATTATACGTTTGTGCCAGCTGGGCATTGCGGGCTCAGGACAGGAGGTTCAGAGATCAGCACGGGACCCTTAGGATAGCGGGAGGCAAAGTCATCTCGGTCATGGTCATCGGGAAACCGGGTCTCTCGAGCTTGTTCTCCTGCGGGCTTATTCGGTTCGGCCCTCAGGGTCAGGGCCGGTTTGGGTGGACTCGATCGTACTGGTTTAGACCGGGTTCAATCCGGTCTTATAAAGCTCGGTCTCATCAGATGTGTCACTACTCTTGTGACTAAAAAAGACAAAATTTAGGCTTGAAACTAATTCAAAGACAAAACAGTGATAAAACACATATCATCAGACGCTATTATGGAGACATATATATGCACTTTGCTGCAAAATATGGATTCAGTTGCTTAATTCAGGGACACATATGTAGCTTAATTTGGAGACAACTATGAATTAAGTAGTTTAATTTAGAGACAAATATAAATTATGTAGCAAAATTTTGAAAAAGATAAGAACTAATTATGTCTCACAGTTAGTAAAGTGCACTTTTTTAAGGGGTAATGACAATTTAGGGTCCAAAGTTTAGGGGGGTGTGCCAATAGGGGTCTGATGTATTAATTTTGTCAATTTAGGGTCCAAAGTTGACAACGTTAGTCAATTAAGGGTTTTTGGACTAAATTGTAAAGAAAATCCAGTTAAGTAACAGAAGCACTTAACTGAAGTTTGTTTTGGATGTTCGTCTAGGCTTTGTGTCATTTCACACATCCCTTATACAGTAGAACCTAAATTGTCATTTACTCTTATTATTAATTTTTCAAATAATTTTAATTAATTTTAAAAATACTAATAACTCAAAAAAAGCAAATAAAAATTAAAGTGGTTTTTTTTTTGGAAACACAAAAAATGAAGTTATAAACAAGGAAAATTATTAATAATAATTTTATAAAAAAATGAAATAATTAGAATACTAATATTAATAATGAAAAATACTAACCACCACCACAAAAAAAAAAAGCTTGATCCCCACTTTCTTCTTTTTTTAATAAAAAATTATTTTTTTTAATATAATTTTTTTACTCTTTTTTCTTTTTAAAAATTATACATTTTATTTTATAGTAATTCTAAATGAAAAAAAAAAAATTCTTGAAAAAGTATTTTAATAACGTTTTAATTATTAGTTAATTTAATATAAGAAAATAAAATTTAATATTTCAAAAAAAATTATTATTAATTTTCTTTGTCTGAAATGACGATATAACCATCCAAATATTCAAAACAAACTCCAGTTAAGTCCACGTGCAAAACACGTTTGACTTAACTGGATTCTGTTAACAGAATCGTTAAAAAACCTTAAACTGCACAACTTTTGCAACTTTGGACCCTAAATTGACAAAATTGATACATCAGACCCCTATTGGCACACACCCCCTAAACTTTGGACCCTAAATTGTCATTTCCCCCTTTTTTAATTGGGCCAAGTTTGGGTCCATAGTTATGGGCCAGGTCTCGACGTTGGCGTTTCTCTCGAGCTCTCAGTCTCACCGTTGGGGCTTTTCTCTCTCCGTACTCATATAGTCAGGTTTTTCTCACCGGCGGTGGCGGTCTTCTCTCTCCGGCCCTCATTGTCTCTCGCTCGTCAGTGTGTCTCCTCCATCATCGTCGAAGCAATGGAGGCAATGTTGAAATCTGTATTTGCTTTTCAAAGCAATCCAAATTCTCATCGTAATGGTTCCTAATGTTTCCCTCCCTTGTCCTTTCTTTTGTGTAAAAACTGTTAAGATGGTATGACTTGATGTGTTGAAATTAGTATTTGCTACTTTAATGAGTTGGACTCATTCTTTAGTAAAACAATGTATGTACTCTGATGAGTTGAACTCATCATTTGGTTAAATAAAATTAATTAATGTATTCAAAATTTGAGCAGGTTTAGTTAATTGAAAATTATTCAAATGTTCAATTGTTAATTTAGGGGGGGTGGGGGAGCTTTGTTTATAATTTATGGACAATTTTTTTTGCCTTTGGATTAGCTACTAGAGTGATGTCTCTAATTTAGAGACATACAATTTATGTAACTAATTTTTGTCTAATTCAGATACATAATTCTGTAGATCATTTTTGTATTGATATTTTTTACTCTAATTTAGAGACATTTACAATGTTGTCTCGAAACTAGAGACGCTAATTTTGTAGCTCACTTAAAAAACTTGTCTCTGTTATAGAGACAATTAATTTTGTCTCTGAACTAGAGATAAAAGCTTTGACTCTGAATCTGCTACAAAACAGTGACACTCAAAAGTGCTACAAATGAAGGGCAACGGATAAGCTACGGACTGCATTTGTCTCTAAAAATGATTTAGAGACAGAATAACCAATTTCAGCTACGTATATTTTGTCTCTAAACTATAGTTTTCTTGTAGTGGTTTTCTTTGTTTGTAAATAAGCTTCTGTCGGTGAAATTGCATTATGACTTGGGAAAAAAGAAAAAAACGGAAGGAGTAAACTATGATGGTAAAAAACATATTTTGGTCACTTAAATTGTTTTAAAAATATAGTCATGAAACTTTAATTTTTCAAAATATTGTCATTGAACTTTCACAACTTTCAAAATGTGTTTAGCTCAATCAAAATATTCACTAAGAATCCAACAAGGGTTAGCCATTTAACGTCATGTAACTGAGTTTCGTTAAGCTTTTAACTAGATGATGAAGACTACAAGTTAGTTAGTATAAGACGTCATTTACCTCATAGTTTACACGAAATATTATTAAAAAATAATAATTCACCAGCATAAATGTAACGACCCAAACTTTTCAATAATAATAATTATCCATAAACTGGGAAATCCCAAACGTCAAACACAAATTCAAATCAAACGTTCACTTGTAACGGCTAGTATATCTAACCACCCTTCAAAACAGTGCGGAAGCATAACTATAATTCAAACTTCAACGGCTAGTACAACTCACTAGCTCTAACATAAAACAAAACAATTGACTTAAAACTCTTCGATTGAACCACGGACTGTCCTTCCTTGCGATGCAATCATTCCCTCTACTCTTTACCTAGGGGAAATAATATAAGAAGGGGTGAGCGAACAATGCTCAGTAAGCACTAGTACATTTATGATCTAATGCAATGCTTAAATTTGTTGCTTTAGTGGCTAATACATGTTGCATTAGCTCTAATGCAACGACGTAGGACCCTTGCATCCGCTTGCCTTGCATTAGGTCTAATGCATCGAGGAAGTGTTCTAATGCAACGCTTGTGCATGACCGTTGCATTATATCGTTATCTAATGCAATGCAGCGGATCACTACTAATGCAACACTTGTTTACTAATGTAACAATCCCTTTTGTAACGAGATGGTGATATAATACAACAGTTCACAGCTAATGCAACACCATTATCAACAACATACAAGTCAGGCATCTAATGCAACACCATTATATATAAAAAATTATATAAACACCTAATGCAACAGTTACATACAATTTAATATTAATATTTTATTGACAATAAATCAATTAATTATTAAAAAAATATTATAATATTAAAAAACTTCAATTGACATAAAAAGTAGAATTACAAGATTCAAGTCCAAATGACATATTACAAAATATGTCACTAAAACCAATGTTCCGAAACAAGTCTAACTTAACTACAACGTGCCCATCAAATGATGCAAAAACAAACAAAAAAAAAAAGCTTCACTTTCTCATTTGTTGGATTGCTATACTTCTGGTCCATTAAGCTCACCACGTACCTATAAATTAAGATCATGAAGTATCATAAAATAATCATCAAGAAACCATTATATTTGAGTTTTGACATAATAGTGAAGGGATTATTAATATAAGGGCTCGTTTGGTAGCCAGGAGGGATAAGGATTATTATTAGTATCTTTGTAATAATACCCCTACCCTGCCATTTAGATAGCATCCAGGTCACACAACCTTGTGGATCATAAACAACACTGGTAAATAAGCGAGGACGGAGGGAGAATAAATGCGTCACATATAGAACTAATATAGCAAAAAATGAAAATTTCTACGCTCTTACTTTTCCTCCATCCGTAGATATAAATTAATAATTATCGGGATGCAGACCAAAAAGAAAGGTATCTAGCCTTTTTTTATAGGAAAGTACCTAAGGATCTTTTGAGGAACCCTATGGATCTTTCCACTTGCTTGTTGTGTGTCATTCTCTGTATAATTTGACTTCCATCTTGGCATCTCACATACATGGCAACTTGTAGCATTTGCATGCTCTTCCCAATACAACATGCAATTATTTGGGCATGCATCTATCTTCGTATAATCCAACCCTAATACTTTTAAAACTTTCTTCACTTCATTAAAAGATGCCGGCAATTTTGCATCAGGCAACACCTCTCTTATAAGCTCTAATATATCACCAAATGCTCCATTGGTCAGCTTGTGATCACACTTCAAAATAAATAGTCGGATCATGAAGGAAAGTTTCGAATGCTTCTTGCATCCAGGATACAACTCCTCTTGACCTTCTTCAACTAACTTTAGAAACTTTTTTGCCTCATCATTTGGCCCCTCTCTAAAAGTATCACGTGCATCATGCAACAAGCCTGCCACATCATCATTGAAACCCCTTAGGTTTTGTTGTTCATCTTCAAGCACAGTGGATGTTTCTCTTTGGATGTCGATCCCTAGTTCTGATAACTTGTCCATTCTTGGCACGAAACCATTACAAATTAGGTGATCTCTCACAACATTCTCATAACACCAATACCGATAATGGCAGCATTCACATGGACAGCAAATTTGATTTCCTTGAGACTTGGTAGAAAAGGCCTTTTCAATATATTCATTGACTCCTCGTTCATATGCCTCACTCCATCTAGCAGCCATCCACCACTCCTTAATTCCACTATCCATTTCTTCAAGGTAACAATAAACACAATTACTCTAATAAAAAGCTACTGCATCAAAACAAGTATAACAAGATTTTAGAGCACCTAACAAACATATTCAATTAAAGAAGATTACTAAAAGTGTATAATGATTTTTGCAAATGGCAATCAGACACAATTATTTCCAATAATTCATCGTTTCAGACTAAAGATGCACATTCAGATTCTGCCAGTCAAGTTTAAACAGAGTAATCCAGTCAAGCAATTAATTGTGGATTCTTTACTCATTAAAATTATCTTACACACTCCCGTTGATGCTCCCTTCTATATGTAACTTAAGTAACTACTCCCTCTGTCCTAGAAAGATAGTCCCTATTTTTTGAACGTTATTACGAAGGTACTTTGAGCAATCAATTTAGATTAATTTATTTGTCCTAATAAAAATTTAAAAATTGTTATTGATACACCATTATGAATACTATCAATACCAATTTTTAAATTCTCATTATGATAACTAAAAGTAGTCTTAATTATTACTCGAAGTTCCTTCATAATAACGCTTAAAAAAAAGGGACTATCTTTTTGGGACGGAGGGAGTATTTTATTTATATCTCATTGTTTAGGGTATCCCTTATCAGATGGAATGACTTTGTAGCAACGACTGCACATCAACTAGAAATATATACCCAGACCAAAAAACGCTACAAATTTTTTGGTTGCCTTCATTTGTGCTAAATTTATACTCCACTTAATAATGTTATATTCTTATAAAGTTTTGAGCCCATTTATCTAAAACCCTAGCTCCATAACTGGATGGGGGCCACCCGGGGGTGAACAAACAATCCCTAGTTCATCAACTCAATCACTGGTTTGACACTGGTTTAAAATTCCTTTCCCTTGCCTTAGCCTGAGTGACTAACTTCACAGAAATACAAGGAGATTCAGAATGTTGTTCAATGTACATATCAAACAAAAAAACTCCAGTGGTTACCACTCATATCATTTTGGTTCAAAAAAAAATCCAAATTATAAAACTAAAAAAGAAAAAGAAAAAAGAACAGGTATCCCTAAGAGAAACTAAAAAGGGGAAGGAACCATGGAAGGCCTAGTTTGACAACCCCACATCCCCCTTAATTTTCTCCACAAGAAAATGGCACGGTGAAACTTCGAAGTCTTTTTGGTTCATAAATGGGCGATTTAGCTAGGTTGTGTATTAGCGTATACAGTATTCTAATTGCAACCATATGCCAGTGGATACTAGTTAGTAAATCAAGAGTCTCCAAACTTAGTCCAGGTAAGGTGCAAAAAGTAATGTACTTCTACCCGCTAAACACAAGGATCGGTAAAAAGATGCTGCAATTTAGATAAAAACCAGGGAATTAAACCACCAGCTAACAGAATGAACAAAATAGCTGATTAGTGTTTTAATTTTTGGAAAAAAAAAAACTACTACATTTTTAAGCTAATGCAACACAGTTAATACACAAATATCAATTAATCTATCAGCATTTCTATTTGCAAAAATGTATGTCTCTGTAGATTGGCAGCAAACACCCAAAAATAAACAGAAATGAGGCAAATGGCCATAAATTAACAGCAATGCAGAAACAAGAACAGGAAAATAAGTATGAAATAAAATCACGCAAATAGAATAATGTTAAACCCAAATGGGGATTCAGGTAATCTGACAAGGTGTGATACAATTTTTACTTTTCAGATCCACAGTCAATTATTGATAACAGGGCGGTGACAGGACAGGTTTGGAGCGGGTTTGCCCTATGCTAGAGACCCAACCCCCATTGACATTCAGCTGATCCGCCCCTCACCAAAAGATCAATTTCAGCCGAAAGATAAACAATTATCATGCTTGAATTTCAAAAACAAACAGCAAAATAAGGGTAAAATCAGGTAGAAGAGAGAGAGTTTCATGGCTTCCTAAACAAATCCGTGCTTATGTCCACCATTATTTCAAAAACGGTGAGTTGAACCTAGGCCTTAACATTAGCCAAACAATTCTGAAAATGCTAAGAACAATTGATCGTAGAGAGAGATACAGTGGGATGAAAACTTACCATATGGAGATGTATACGACTGTGTCGTACTCGTGTGCTGAGTTTGTGGATGGAGGGAAAGATCTGGGTGGCGAATTGAAGCCGCCGAAGCTCGATTGCTTCGTCTTGTGGCTTCGATTGGAGAAATATACCGTAGGTCTTGGAAGGAGGGGAAAGAGGAATGTAATTGAGGGAGTTAGGGCTTTGAGAAAAAAATTTGGGTAATCAGTAGCGTGGCTGGAATTTAGAAGATTAGAACGACGTCGTTTAACAGGAAAAGGGTTTAAAAAAAAAAAAAAAAAAAAAAGGCGCGGGCGATTCCCGGCCCTTTGTATTTTCCAAAAAAAAACGAGGGAAAATATAGAGCGCCTTTATATACTAATTGGATTAACCCATCAAATGCAACATCATTATTGAATCAAATGCAACTCAAAGTGGTAGGCGTTGCATTAGTTATAGCAACGTTGCATTAAAAGAATCTAATGCAATGCTAAATAACGTAAGGCAACGCCTAGGCCAAAGATGTTACAATAACTCAAATAAGCCATTGCATTAGATGAAATAATGCAACGCCATTCTCAAATCGTTGCATTAAATGTGTTGCATTTGTTTAAAAATGTAGTAGTGAAGGTACTACGCCGCCCCTTCGGTTTCTAAGAAGGGGTGACCTCAAAGAGTGTATCAATAATCAATTTTCAATGAAAATGACTTATTAAAAATCCAACAATATTTTCCAATGTAAAAAAAGGAATTATGGTTCAATTCAATATTCAATGATACCAATGTCAAATATGATCACTTAATATTATTCTTGTCAAATTCGATGTTTCAATAAATAACCCTAATAAGGGTTTCAATTGTCAATGTATCAATATTTCGGTATATCCGGATAACTTATATAACCACAATTTCAGTGGTGTCGATATCGATGGTTAATGCCACATAGGCATGTCACGAATTAACCCTCATGACCGGGTATCAATAGTATATCAATATTAACCCACAAATAATGGGTGTCATTAAGTGATCATTCTTTTATCAATGAGGTTCTTTAATTGACCAATAATTCAATGTCAATTTAAGTTCAGATTTAAGTTAACTGACGGAAACGCATAGAGTGAGCTCCAATCAAAAGTTACCGGCCATAACGGTAAAACAATAATTACTCTAGGAACGGAGGGTCAATAAATAACGATATATAATAGGACTATGAGACGTAAATCCCTTACCTTAACTGCACCAACGTACACGAACAATGTTTCACGGATCTCCTAGTAATGCTTCACATAATCTAGCAATCAGATAAATACTCGTAAGTAATATCGATCACACAGTGTTAAAACCCAATTGTCCACCTACTGCACACACACTAAACCACACGCACCAATGTACCCTCTCACCTATCAATTTTATTTCATAAGTTTCTTTGTCCATGCTCAGCCCCATTACTTTATTATCCTACTAATAATTTGACAAATTGACTAAACCTTTTAATAATATCAACCAATCCCATATTTGAAAGTTCAACCCTCCGCTCCATGATTAACGCAATCACCTTAATTTCACCAAAAATATATAAACGAATCTCATCTTTATAAGTAACCTCCAAACTAGTTTGACTATCTTAATTCAAAATAATACTAATAAAAGGGACATAGCAAAATTTACCTCTTCAATCTGCGATTATGTGCCAAGGCTACCACTTTGCCGTCGCCGCTCTCCTTTGATCGCCTTAATAATGTAATTGCCGTTTATGCTTGACCTAGGTTTAGGGTAATTATATTTATAATCTAAACCTTATTTTCTAAGCTGCCCAAATTGCCCTTGTAATAAGCTAAATCCAAATTATTTACATCAGTCCATTAATTCTTATTGGCCCAAAATAATTATCTAAACTCTAACATAATTATAATCCAAACAAACCATTTTATAAATGGCCCAAACTAATCTAAAGCCCACAAATAAAATTCTCAGATTTTCAGGGTATTACAATAAAAATTGAGTTGTTAGTATTTAGATACTATTCTTATCTTGTGACAAGAATCTTACAACATTTGAGAACTTCTGCACCTTTATACTCTACCCGTCCCAAAAACGATCTTCACATTTGACTATTCAAACTTTTACTCCCTCCGTCCCAAAATGAACTTCGTGTTTGACTATTCAAACTTTTTAAGGATATAAACACTTGCTTCACTAACCATGTTTTGTTTATACACTTTTTAAGCCTAAATTGTAGAATTGTGAAGAAATTTTTGGGACAATGAGAAATGACAAATGAGAATATCATTTTGGGAGAGAGGAGTATTTAAACTTTTTTAAGGATATGAACACTTGATTCACTAGTCATAGTCATGTTGTTTTTATGCATATTTAAGCCAAATTTGTAGATATATGAACTTTTGGGGACAATAAAAATGGTGAAAATCTAGAGAAAAACTTGTTCTACAATCACTTTAGTGTAAAACCTGTTTTTATCCCTTATTGTAAAACAAAATCTCTTAATATAAAATAAGTTTTACACATCTCTTAATGTAAAACAAGTTTTTCGTAAGAATGACTCATAAAAATAAATGTCAAATGAGAAAATCATATTATTGAGACAGAAAGAGGGAGTATTAAAGTTTATCCCGCTGCAATTCATTCAAATGTCAAGTCAAATGTCTTGAAATTTGGTCCCACTGTTGTGAATCTGTTTCATTTATCTCTAAATTCTGACTGTTAAATCCAGGATACCAAATCCTTCAAGTTAATATTATGCAAAACAAAATCCACATATCTTCTTGTTAATGCATATAGTTAGATACAAGGATTCATTACATCCATACATCCCAAAAAGATAGTTTGCTGCACTTTGAACTTCATATTTCACATCTGCCCAGATGAGTTTTCAACTTCTTGTTCATTCTTCTCGAGTTTTCCCATGCCTGTGGTCATTCAAAGTAGATTCAACAGTTCAAATAAGAGTCCCCATAAATAAAGGAAAGGCAAAAACTTAGCGGAAATGCCGTCCTACTCAAAATGAGCGTCTATTTTCTTTAATAAAAAATTGTCCAATAATGGGCGTACGTTTATTTTCTAGTTAAGTTATTAAGTTCTACCGTACAAGCACTGTACAAAGAAGTAAAGCGTGTTCTTAAAAAAATTAACAAGTGTGACATTAATTATGGGACGAAGAGAGTATGAACTGTAAACAAGCCTCAAGAGCTTAAATCAAAAAGACCCATAATTTGACTCGAAAACCAAAATCTACTCTCATTCAAGGACGGAGGAAACAATTATCGTTTATGAGAAAGGAACATTGATTAAATTTAAATAAAAGTATTAGAGGGGGAGGACATACGGTAGAAATTTGCAATAAGTTTCTTCCCATTCTCAACGAGCTCAAACTTGAAACAATCTCCTTTCTTTAGGTTATTAGCGACCTGAAAGTCTCTCCATCCACGTCCAATATAAACATACCTCCCCACGTCCCTCACTTCTACTAGCCATGAGCCTCGGTTACCATTTCTAAGGATCATCTCACCACCGTGTAACCCGTTCTTCCTCGCAAAACCATTTGGAAGATACTAGAAATCACAATGCATGAATAATTTAGCAATACAATCCATATAACTCCACCAGTCCAGGAAAGATAGTCTCGTTTACTTGAAATCGCTAACACAAATGAACTTTGACCAAACATTGATGTCAATCCAATCATCCCTATGAAATTTCAAAAATTGTTAGATTGATAATATTTGGTCAAAGTTCATTTGTGTTGACTATTAAAAACCAAATGAGACTATATTTTCAGGTTCGAGGGAGTATAACTATTAGAGTATCATGAGGAGAATATGGAATTACCAAAGTGGATCTCATGACGTTGTACTCATTTAAAGTGGAAATGAAGTAAGGATAGCTACCACCAGCAGATGCTGTGGTAGTAGTTTCTGCTTTTGCAGATGTCTTGATTGGCTTCCTCCTTAAACCTGAGAATTAAAGGACATGCATAGAAGGAAATGATCACGTACACTTAGTCTGAAATCTGATAGAAAGAAAATAAAATTCGAAGATATATAAGGATTCAATCATGGCTTTCCTTCCATTTTGGATCGAGTTGGAACCATTAAAAACGCATATTCATGCCTTTTTCTTGTGTTGTTTGAAGCATTTGTACGAGCGAAATTGAGACTAAATGCTTTGATTTTTCATTCTATTATACTCCCCCCGTCCCACCACAAGTAAGACCAACTTGTGGGGCACAATAATTAAGAAAAAACTAGTGGATGTGTGGTAGAAAATGAAGAGAGAGAATGAGTAGGGTAAATAGTAGTGTTGGTTGAATAAAATGAGTGGTGGAAAATGAAGAGAGAGAATGAGTGGGGTTAAATGGGGGGTTGGTTGAATATAAATATATAAAAACATTTCCATTTTGGGCAGTCTCACTTGTGGCGGGACGGACTGAAAAGGAAATTAGTCTCACTTGTGGTGGGACGGAGGGAGTATATTTTCTAGTTATTTCGACCAATTTAATGATCAATATTTGGAATAGAAGGAGAAAGTACAGTACGATTTTCCGTGCTAGTTTTGTTCCTAACAATGATCAGTCCACTCCATGATCATCTAGTACAAATATCATTCATGATACACCAAATAGCATGGAATGAGATCATGATTCTTTCCGGATTTGGGGGCATGTGCACATAAGTCGGATTTATGTCACTTTAAAAAGTAATTCATGTACGTACTATAAAATGTAACTCATCTACTATAAAAATCTGACTGCTGCGCATGCCCCGAATAGCAACCACACACACATATACTAAATGTATGTGTGTGTTTGTAGATAGATAGATAGATAGAGAGAGAGAGAGAGAGAGAGAGAGAGAGAGAACTAACAGAAATTCATAACAGGTTTCTCCCCTTTCTTAACGAGCTCAAGTACGACCTCATCGCCTTCCTTTAGGCCATTTCCAATACAAAAGTTACGCCACCCTCTTCCAAAATAGCTTTCTTGACTAGTAATATACGACTTCTTCTTATACTTCAGTTGTACTGACCATGGCCTACGCCTTTCATCCCTTATAATCATCTCACATTGCACATTTCTCAAGCCATTTAACCTCACAAACTTACTCGGAACATGCTGTAAAAATTATCACACAAATCTTTTATTTCTCCCTCTTATTGTCTAATGTAGAAATCAGAAATTCTACAATTCCTTCAGCCCATTTGATTATAAATTTGATGCGATTTGAACATAATTAGGAAGCCTTACCAGGAATGAATTGGCAATACCAGATCGAGTGAGTGTGGTTGAGAAGGAACGGTGATTGTCACATTTGGAGGAAAATGATTTTGCAGTAGGATATACCTTCACTTTCTTCTCCTTCTTAACATCTTTTGACTTCACTGCAGGCACTCACCAGACTCAGAAACACAAAAACATGCAGATATATACTCCCTCCTCCGTCCCACCTTAAATTACAATTTTGATGTTGTTCACGGGAATTAAGGAAAAAGTGGAAAAGGTGATGTGGTGTGAGTGTAGATAATTGGGTAGAGAGATAAAGTGAGGTAGGAAATAGCAAAGTAGATAGTTGTTATCTCTTTATTTAAAAAGTACTAAAGAGTTTCTGTTTTGGGATTTTGTAAACTGAGACACCCAAAATGACTACTCCCTCCGTCTCACAATGTTTGGCCACATTTGATTTTTGATGGTCAACAAAAATAAACTTTGACCAAACATTAACATCAAGCTAATCATTCTAATGAAAGTTTAAAAGTTGTTATTGATAAAACACTAAATGATTTATTTATAACAATTTTTAGAATTTCACAATGATGATTAGATTGACCTTAATGTTTGATCAAAATTCACTTTTATTGACTATCAAAAGTCAAATGTGGCCAAACATATTGAAACAGAGGGAGTATTTTGTAAATGAAAGGGGGGACGGAGGGCGTGTGTGTATAGATACACACACACATATATGTGTGTATGTTTATTATGACAAGAACTTACAATAGAAATTCATAACAGGCTTCTCCCCTGTTTCAACAAGCTCAAGCATGAACTCATCGCCTTCCTTTAAGTCATTTCCGACACAAAATTTACCCCATCCTTCCCTAATAACGCTAGCTCGGCGATATTGGTTACCTTTCTCATTCCTCAATTTTACAGTCCATGACCTTAGCCTTTCATCCCTGATAACCATCTCACATTGCCTGTTGCTCAAGCCATTCAACTTAGCAAACACATATGGAACATACTGCAAGAAGAGAGAACACGTCTAATTTTACCCTCCCTTTTATCTTGTCTAGAAGTTCCTCAAGTGCTTCAGCCATTTGATTTACAAGATATTCCCTCCGTCCCAAATTGAATGACCATTTTTGTCCCAAAATGAATCACCTTTGGAACTTTTACATCAAAAAACTGTCTCAAATGATTTTTTTCGAAAAAAATAAAAAGAATTCAGAGTTCATTATAGTTTTGCGAATCTGAAAGTGAATAGCATGAATGTTTATGATTTTTTTCTATTAAAAATCAACATTTTCAAAATGACCCTTAAATTCAAAATGGTCATTCATTTTGGAACGGAAGGAATAGCATACAAATAAAGAGATGTAGTGGTGTGTTTGGCAACTCGTATCTCCTAGCTTCGGATTTTGATTTGGATGAGCAATTGGAAGTCCAGCAAAATTGTTTTATTCTACCAGTTCCAAATCAAAAGCATATAATCGGAGTTGCCAAACCCAAGATCAAGGTAAATAGACTTACCAAGACTGAATTCTTAATACCATTTTGAGTGAGTGTGGCTGAAAAGGAAGGATGATTGCGGGCGGACATTGCCTTAGCATTAGAATGTGGCCTCATTACCTTCTTCTTCTTGACATCTTTTGAAGTTGCTGTATTCATCAAACTCAGAACCACATGTCAAATAGAAATATTCATTAGCTAATACGCAATTATATGCACATTGTCCATTAGAATAAAAGATAGTCAAAATTAACTAATACACATGTGTCTCTAAACGAGTGTCTATTTTCTATTTTCAAGGAAATTAACACAGATAAAATCAATACTTTTAATAAGCTCGTTATGTTACTGCTAGCATGCAAACTAAGTAAATACAACGTATAACATCTAGATGCATTAGTACAAACATATACATCATATATATTCAATGCAAATTAGACCACTTGAGCTTTATAAATTAACTTTAACAATTCACTAAAAAAATTGGCACATTGATAATTTATATTTTTGAATCAAGAAATTTGACTCATTGGGGAACAAATAAGTATATATGGAGTATGATTCTTGGTTGTTTTATTCACAAGCATACATAATAACTATATAAAACGTACATGTACAAACAATTGCACAATACATAAATTTTTGATGCATAAAGAGTGTTGAAATTTTCAACATCAATACTAAACTAACCTTGAATATTTGCAGGAATTTCTTTTAGAGATTTTGCTTGCGGTTTTGGAGCAACAGTCGTTTTTGCTTCATCTTCGTCCAATGTGGTAGTAGAAGGAAGAGGGTATTGTTTCTCACACGAAGTAGGATCAAACACCATGACATGAAATACAAATTCTCCTTCATGTCTAAACACAATAAAATCTCCTAACTCTAACTTGTTCTCTTTCTCAAACTTGTCCCATCCGTTTGCGAAACACCGACCTTCTATTTTGACATGCCATTTTCGACAACCCCTTTTCAGTAATGCATTTTCAGATTTCTCCACATTCAAGTACTTTTGCATAAATGATATTGGAATTAACTGCGATGAAGCAGCACAAGAAGTACATAAATTCAACATAAGTACCAATGAGAGATATAAGATTATAAGTACTTCAATTAGCCATTTGTTATGAATGAGTTATTTGGACTGAGTAGCGCATACTGAATGGGTGGAAAAATTGCCGAACAATGTAACGTATCAAGTTTTTGTTTACAATTTATGCAATGTACCATAAGTTTACCACATAATCCAACGTACTTTGTAATTTTGTTTCAAACAATGCAACGTACTTTTTAGTACGTTGCATTATTTGAAACGGAAATTGCAAAGTAAATTGAATTTCTGAAGTGAAAATTGCATTATTTGAAAGTGTGTTGCATTATGTGGTAAACTTGTCGTACATTGCATAAATTGTAAACAAAAAAATTCACCGTGCAATCAAAGCTTTTCTCTCGTTATTGCTTGTTTTCTCTCCTTTGTAGAGAGCCTTCGTCTTCTCTCCTACGTCGAGAGCCTTTGTGGTGGAATAGGGTACTGCCGTGGTGGTGTTTGTATGGTGGTTGGCGGAAGCTTTTGTGGTGGAGATAGGGTGGGGCGGCTCATAGGGTTTGGTGGAGAAGCCCGATCATGGATCATAGCTCTGATACCAAAGAGAGTTCTAGAGTCCTAATCTAATTAGGAATACTAATACAATAAGGAAACTAATATTCTAGAATAATCTAACTTGGTGTACAAGATACAATCTCTATGTTTGGTAATTACAATATGTGCTAGGAATATATAATATTCCTTAACAGAATTGAGGGTCGAAGAAATGGAAAAAGTGGAGATTGAAATGGTGGGCTGCCGGCTAGGTAGAGTGGTTGGTGACTTGGTGGTGGTGGTGGATATGTAATTTGGTAATTTCATGTGTTGTTTAAAAAATGAGATTTTTTGCTTTTTGCTTTCTAGATTTGGTGTTTTTATTGCTTTTTGTTGTAAGCTTGTTAAATAAATTATGTTGCTTTACATCTTGATCTCAAATGTCATCTCCTTTTTGTTGTGTCTTTGTCTTCTTTTTTTAATTGGGAGTCTTTGTCTTCTCCGTTGGGAACCTTGTCTTCTCTCCTCTGTGCGAGTCTTAAAAATAATTTTGATATTTTTTCTTGGTGCTATGCTTGCGATGTTTGGTTGCACATTTACTACCGACTCAAATGCGCTACTTTTTCGTGTTTTCAAAGCTAAATTCTTACATTTCAAGGGCTTACTAAAGGCTATTGTTGAGCCATGTCCAAGTTTTACTTGGAGAAACATTTGTCAATCACATGTTATAGTTCCTAAAGACATTCACTGGAGATTTGGTTCGAGATTTGCCATCATCGAGATATATTAGGCTATTCACGTGTTGATCTTAATTGCAATTATAACATTTTGGACGAGGCTTCTTAATTTGTGGACCACCATCTACTTAAATATTATTAATGCAATTATGTATTTTTTGATTTAAACAAAAATAAAAAAAACTGTTGATAAGTTGAGCGATTTGTTCAGCTAAACGTTTTGAAAATTCAAATTGTATATTGTTAATTCAAGTCATTTACTCCCTCTCGTTTTCTACTAACAAATTAACAAATTTAAGTTGATTTAATTATTTTAATAAAATTACAAATTTTTTAATAATACACTATTATAAATATTATTAATAATATTTTTATATATTTTCTTTAAGATAATTAAATAAATTTAAAATTATTGCTAAAAGTTTCTTCGTATTAACGTACAAAAAATGTGACATTTATTCTAGAACAGAAGGAGTATCTCATTCAGTGTCTCTTTACATACTCCCTCACACTCCATCCAAAATGTTGTTCCCTCTTTTTTAATATTAATAAAAAAAAATATAATAATTTTATTCGGTCACAAACACTTATTTTGGTCACTATTTAAATACATTTATTTATATGAAAATATTAAACTTGTTATAGATAGTATAAATATAATAATTTTATTCGGTCACAAACACTTATTTTGGTCACTATTTAATTACATTTTGTTATATGAAAATATTAAACTTGTTATAAATAGTATTGATAATAGTATATCAATAGAAAGTTTTATACTTTCATTAGAATATTTAAATTCAAAGCAAAATTATTATTCAAAATTATTTCGTACAAACTTAAAGTTGCAAGCCAAAATCTCACAAAAAATGCATTTTTCCTAAGTTAAAAAAAAACGTGTTATCGATGTACCAGTGTTAGTGTAAGAAAGTGTCAGTGTACAAAGTGTCAGTGCATGAATATGAAGTGTCAGTGTTAGTGTAAAAAGGTGTCAGTGTCAAAAAAATTGCCAGTTTTGGAGTACAAAAAGTGCTAGTATTAGTGTAAAAATGGATTTTTTTTTCTCAAATAATTCTTTTTTTTATAAGTATTTACCAAAATAACAACTTTGGTAAAGTATGTACCAGAATGACCAAGTTGGATGTAATTCGCCACTGGGAAAAGCGAATTAGGGTAATTCGCTTCTTGTAGTAGCGAATTAGGCTTTGACTTGATTAGGCCCATTTTTCAGTACATACTCAATTAACCCTAATCTAATTCGCTTCTTGTAATAGCGAATTACCTAATTCGCTTCTTGTAATAGCGAATTGTGTTGATCCGTTTGTTTGAGTTTTGTCGGTGAAATATTTTTTGACTTTTCGATTGACTTTTTGTTGTTATCGTTAATTTTAGAGTTTGTGTTTCATTTTGGTGGCAACAAATTGACTGATGATATATGCCCTTGTGAATGGGTTCCGGTTGGTTAATTGTTGAAATGTAAGGTTTAATGGAGTTCGTAGTGACAGAGAAATTGAGTTAGATTGTAATTTTTCCTCTTTCTGTTTGCATTTAGTTTGAAATACTCCCTAAGTCCCAAAATGATCTTCGCTTTTGACTATTCAAACATTTTAAGGATGTGAACACTTTCTTCACTAGACATGTTGTGTTTACATACATTTAAGCCCAAATTGTAGAAACGGCATGAACTTTTTGGGACAATGAAACTTGGCAAGTCAGAAGATCATTTCGGGACAGAGGGAGTAGTATTTTACATACTCTCTACGTCCCAAAATGATCTTCACACTTAGGAAAAAGTATTTAGAAGAGGCATGATCTTCTTCTGTTGGTAAATGGTCTTTGTTGAATTGAATTGGTTATTGATCATTTTGAGTTTGTAAGTAATTCACACAAATTAACCAACCGGAACCCATTCACAAGGGCATATATCATCAGTCAAGTTGTTGCCACCAAAATGAAACACAAACTCTAAAATTAACGATAACAACAAAAAGTCAATCGAAAAGTCAAAAAAATATTTCACCGACAAAACTCAAACAAACGGATCACAATTCGCTACTACAAGAAGCGAATTAGGTAATTCGCTATTACAAGAAGCGAATTAGATTAGGGTTAATTGAGTATGTACTGAAAAATGGGCTTAATCAAGTCAAAGCCTAATTCGCTACTACAAGAAGCGAATTACCCTAATTCGCTTTTCCCAGTGGCGAATTACATCAAACTTGGTCATTCTGGTACATACTTTGCCAAAGTTGTTATTTTGGTAAATACTTATAAAAAAAAGAATTATTTGAGAAAAAATTCGTAAAAATGTGCCAGCGCCTGTATTATGAAGTGTCAGTGTAAAAAGTGTCAATGTTATTGTAAAAAAGTGTGTAAAGTGTGTCAGTGAAGTCAGTGTACGTGTGTTTATATGCCAGCATCGAAAAATTGGTTTTTCCTTAAGATAAGGAAAAACGCGTTTTTCATAAGACCAACTCAAGTTACAAATTATAGTACTCCCTCTGTCCCAGAAAGATAGTCCACTTTGGATTTTTGACGGTCAACACATTTGAACTTTGACCAAAGATTATTATCAATCTAATCATCCCAATAAAATTTTAAAATTTGTCATTGATAAATCACTTGATGATTAATCAATCACAAGTTTTAGAATTTCACAAGGATGGTTGGATTGACATTTATATTTAGTCAAAGTTCACTTTTATTGACCATCAAAAGTCAAAATTGGACCATCTTTCTGTGACGGAGGGAGTATCAAATTTTGCTTATTTTCTGTTTTTTTTTTTTTTTAAAGGAAGTTTGTGCCAAAAAAAATTCTCAACCATACTCTTGCAAAAAAAATTGCTTTCATATTATCCAAAAATTTTAGCTCTGCCACTATTTCTGGTTAAACTTTCTTTTCCTAAAAACAAAATACTGTATATTATCCTTACTAATTTTCACCTTCAAAAATGTTTAATGTATACTTAGAAATATAAAAAAAAATTGTGTGTGTATATATATATATAGAGAGAACTTACCGAACCATTTTGAGAATGTGGATGTGGACTGACAAATGTGAAGAAGTGTGGCTTCTGTGGAGGATTACACTTTGGATTCTTCATTGGAGGAAAGTAATTAACTTAGAGACGACTGCTGTAAAATGAAGCCTTCTGCTTCTTTAGTAATTAACCGAAATGAAACAAAGAGTGCTTGCTTCTACAGCTTCAAAAAGTGAATGCTAGTTCGGACATGATGAAGGAGTTAGACTAAAGGGGTGTCCGGTGAATGCTTAATGTTAATGCTTGCTATCTCTGTTCTGGAATAAAGCAAGGATAAAAGTGAACTTTGAATGCTTTTCACTCAAAATCAAAATTGATACTCCCTCCGTCCCAAAACAACCTGCACCCTTTTTGAAATGCACGGGAATTAATAAAATGTGTAAGAAAAGTGGGTGGTGTGAGTGAGAAGGAGAGAGAAAGTGGGGTAGAGAATAGCAAGTGGATAGTTGTTGTGAGTGGAGAGGAGAGAGAAGTAGTGGGAATCTTTTCCATTTTGGGAAAGTGAGACTTACCAATGGGACACCCAAAAAGAAAATATGTGCAAGGTGTTTTGGGACGGAGGGAGTAGTTATTTAAGATAAAATAATTTATAAAAAGTGATACTCCCTCCGTCCTATTTAAAGATTCTTACTTTCTTTTTTGGTATGTCTCAATTTAAAGTTCTTAGTTACTTTATTTCTTAAATGGCAAAGTATGAATAGTGTTTTGGACAATCTTGTCCTCATAAAGTTAGTATATTACCAAAAAAAAAAAACATCACTCACCCATCTACTTTTCACCCACTTGCTTTATGAATGGACAATTATATCCTTCACACATTACTATTGTTGACTCAAATTTGCCTTAGTTTCTTAATAAGCGTGTAAAGTCAAACTACTTAAACCGGGACGGAGGGAGTAGTTATTTTAGACCGAAATGCTTGTAGTTTAAGGCGTTCAATTTGTCTTAAAATATTTAACATTGCTTACCAATATGCTCTTATTTATGATTATATAATTATCATTGTAAAAACATTTAATCACTTTAATAATTAAAATATTTCCAGAGTTAGTCTATTTCATACGGAGTATGTTATAATTATTACACTTCTAAATATATATGCACAATTTATAACGACAAGCTACAAAGAAAATAAAAATAGGACATTTATTTTAAGTTTTAACAGATAAAAAATGAAGGGAAGTGATAAGCTTACAAAAGAAGATTACAAAATGGAGGATACAAGATGTGGTTGTGATATTTCATTGGTCATATCGATAGCGGACCCGGCACACTCCAATTAAAAACACCAACATAATTATGACACCTCATTTTGTACACTACATTTTGTAGCCATTTTTTGTAACTTATTTATTTCCCAAAAATGAAAGTTTGCATTTATTAAAGGACATTGAGAGTGATTTATTTCAACCCTTCAAACATAAAAGCCCTTTCGTCTACATCTAATTAAATGAACACTTACTCCCACTGTCTCAATTTTAAGAGTTAAAAATAAAAAATTGAATGTTTTTATTACTAGCAAGGGGGCTGTCTACATCTAATTAAATGAACACTTACTCCCACTGTCTCAATTTTAAGAGTTAAAAATAAAAAATTGAATGTTTTTATTACTAGCAAGGGGGCTAGAGCGTTGTGAATATAAAAAGTGAGTGTGAGAGAAAGGAGTAAATATAAAGTTACAAAAAAGTGCCACAAAATTTGGTCTACAAAATGAGATGTCAAGATTTTATTGGTGTTTTTAATTAGAGTGTGCCTTGTCCACTATTGATGTAACGTCCAATAAAATATCGTCACGTCATTTTGTATCCATCATTTTGTGAATTTTTTTTGTGCTCCAAGTACATTTGAAACTGATAGTCTGAACATTTGAGACTGATAGCCAGAACCTTTGAAACTGATAGCCAGAACGTTGTTGTTTTTTTTAAAGGAAATTTCGAGAAGAACAGATAATGTTTAGGATAACCAGTTGATGTGTTACAAAGGTCCAGATGATGTGTTGAGGAGTGCCAAATGGTGTTGACAAGTTTTGATTATTTACAAAACTGTCACCGCGCGTTTTTTTAAAATCACGTTTTTCCTATCACTAGGAAAAACGTGTTTTTAAAGAGACTAACTCCATAATTAAAACATTCAAATTATTTTTGAGTTTTTTTTATATACTTTTCTAACAATTATAATTATTATTTTTTGTATAAATGTAAATCAATATATTTATGCAAACATTATTTTATAAATATGAAGTTAATGAATTAAAAAAAAAAATTACTCTCTCTGTCCCAATTTAAAGTTCTTACTTTTCTTTTTAGTTTGTCCCAATTTAAGGTTCTTACTTTACTTTATTACTTAAAATGAAAAAATGAGACCCACTTGTCATTCTTATTAGACCATCCACATTGGTTTCAACTACCATAATCCATTCAACTACCACTTTAACACTATATATCACCTTTTCTCTCTTCCACCTAATAATTCAACTACCATTTCACTTTTACACCCTACAATGGTTTGATTTAATTAAATTCAACTCCCTTCCAACTCATCATCCTATACCCCACCACTTTTATTTTATTTATATTCTTTATTTTTATGATTAGTAAAATTATTATTATTATTTACTTCACACTTAATTTTTTGTAATTGCAATTAAATAAATACGAGAAATGACGATAATTATTATTAAAACAAAGAAAAGTTACAATAATCTTAGCTCGCGACACAAGTAATGAAAGATAAATAAGCATACGACACAATAGACTTGACTCACAGTACAATAAAACCATTAAATCACACATTAAAGCGGAAAATTAAGAATTAATTGCCAAATAGCTCGGCACCCAACATTTCAAAAAGTTGTTTGCTCCGATCATCGAGATACTCATTCTCATTTTAACTTCATCCACATTTTCATTTTTTTAGCCTGATTCTTGTCTTTCATTATTTTGTTTGCATCCTCTTGTTGTGTGGCTATCTTGTCTAATCGTTCCAACTCTTTCTCTTTGAATTGTTTAAATTCTGTCCACTTTTCGTTTACCACTTCCAAGCCTACTCCCTTATTTTTTTTTTTTTTTTTTTTTACCTTTTTTCTTCGTTGCCTCCCTTCCGATAGGACGAGGAATGGATCCTACCGAGTTTGAATCACGATCATCACTTTCACGTGCTCTCTTAGATCTACTGCTACCAGATCTCGTATTTCCTCCTACCTGACTTGCATAACGTGGTTGATCTCGGATAGAAAGCCACTCTTCCATCAAAGTTAAATTGTCATTGTTACCACTTTTATATAGTTCATGAGTTTTTGCGAATACATTCTTCTCCGACCACCCGCTTTGTTGCATACACTTAGCATAAGTTTATCTTGGCAAAACGCATCGCCTTTCTAATTTTTTCCGATAACACTGCCTGTCCCAAAATTAATCCACCCACTAAGTAGCACTAAATTGTCTGATGTGCTCCATTTGGCCTTTTTTTGCGAGTAGTGGTTGAACCCTCTGCAATTGGAGTGCCTGAACCCTCTGCAGTTGGAGTAGCTTCGTTAGCACCGCTCATGCAACCCAGAGCCATTTGTGTTGAAAATTCTGGTGCTTTAGAAAATAGAACATTTTCATTTCTCATTGGCATGTAAGTATTACGATTATAAGGGGGTGGGGGTGGGGGTGGTTGAAATTGCATACCAAAATATGGATTCCAATTTGGCACAGATGAAGGCATGAAATTTGGTGGAAATAAAAGATTTGGTATATTTTGAGGATGTGGTTGGTTGGAAGATTGATTTTCTAATTGAAAATCATTAGGATTGTTGTAATTTGGTGGAAAATTACTTGAATTTTGAGTGCTAAAATGATTATTATTGGAATCTATTTCACTAAAAAGATGTTGAAACTTTTTAAATAAGAGTTAATGAAGGATGATTGAGAAATTTATTTTGAGAAAAAAATGTTTTTTTTTCCGGTGTCCAAAATCAAATGAAACTTGTATCTATTTATAGAGGCAAAAAAAATTATGAATTTTGGCGTTTTTTTTTAAAATAATTTACTATAAAATAATTGAGCTCAAATAATTGGGATGATAAATAAATCCGGAAATCTCAAGGACCAATGGTTGAATGACAAGTGTACCAATCAGGAAAAAAAAACTGTCAACAATGCGAATCACACGCCTTGTCTGGCTGTGAGCCGCACGCGTCGATGTCAGCCCAACCAAAACTCGCGGCATGTCCAAGGAGTGGCCCCACTTCTTTTCTCTCAACCGGGTTGAATTTATTCGACCCCCATTTTCATTCAACCCCTTTCAACTTCTTATTACACCATTTCGACTAACTTAATCCCTTTCAACCCCCCATTCAACCAACCATTGTATATGGTCTTATAATAAAAACTCTTTACTCACTTTTTCTTTCTTACTTTATTTTTCGCACTCATAACATTTACTTTTTCTTAATCCCTATGCATATTTAAAGTAAGAACTATAGTTTTATAGTGGGACGGGTGGAGTACATAAATTGAATGTTACAGTTGTGGAACAATTTTTTTTGAAAAAAAAAAAAAAACGATGGAGTGCATTAAAGTATCACTCGATTGGATCACGTCAGGGTCATGGAAATCTATAGTATGGTACTACTAGACCCTAGTAGTAGTACTCATTTTAAACCTACCAATGTACTGCGTCTTCTGTCAAGATTATGGAAAATCTGTATGGTACCCGTATTTATTTTGAACCTACCAAGGCAATGTGCAATAATTTGTCATCGGTAGCGACAGCATAAAATTGAAGAGAGTTAAAGATAGGCGGATAGCGTAAGCGAAACGCATTGCAAGTCCAAAGGGCAAAAAAAAAAAAAAAAAAAACCCGTACGAGAATTTTATAAAGAGCAATGCTAGGGGCACAAATAAGCTTACAAAATCTTACTCATAAAACGAGGTGACGATATTTTATTGGTTGCATCGATAATGGACCCGCCACACTTACTTAAAAAACACCAATAAAATCATTACATCTAGGATTTTGTGAGCAAGATTTTGTAACTTTTTTGTGCCCCTAGTATTATTCTTTCATAAAATTGAATAAATAATTTATTTTTAGAGAAAGGTAATTTTTTTTAAAAAAGTTTGGTACCAGACAAGGAAATTTCCATCATATTGATCAACCACATAGTCTATTACATAGATCCCTAATCTATTACAGATTCCCTATGAGAGCCTATTAGACCTTCTTTATCAACAATCTTACTCAATTCAATCTACAAATAAAATAATATTTCTTTCTTCTCCACATACACAATCTACAACCTCAACCAACCTTCTCTCTTTTTATCATTTATTCACAATCCAACCCAATCCAACCCAACCCAACCCAAATTATCTCTTTTTTATATTTATATTATTACATTTATTTTCAATCTCATTTTTTTATCTTATAATAAATTTATATAAATAATTTACAGTACTAAAATTGTAATTATTACACAAAAATAGAATATATATGGAAATAAATAAACATACAAATTTGAAACTAAATTTAAACTTCAATATCATTCGTTACAAATACATGACCAAAATAAAATTCTAAATACACAAATCAAAGATTACATATTCAATTATTATTACCAAATTTTTGCCATATATGCTCGATCAAATCATCTTTAAGAGCTTTGTAAGCTTCTCTATTGCGAAGTTGTGCCCTGTTGGTTATATATGCTGATAAGTTTGTAACCCGTTCGGTACCGTATTGATAAGGTATATCGCCATCTTCCTTAATCACCGTATTTTGAAAATTTGTTGGTTTATCGTTTTGAAATTTTGTAGGATCATAATAAGTCTGATATGTGTCACGTTCATCCTCTACTATCATATTATACATGATGATACAAGCCATCATAATTCTTCCGATATTATGACGATCCCAAAGAAGACAAGTGTTGGGTTTCCAAGTAACATGTGCAGCGGAAAATAACATTTAAAATTTTATGAAACCCAAAGCCCATAGATCCATTCATATGATTAAATCAAATACTTGCAATATGAATACTAGAAAAACTAACCCTTGATGACTTTGAATTTGGTCTTTGATCTTGGTGGAGAAATTGAAGCTTTAATCACAAACAAGTAAGAACACGAACTTTGACGATGATGAGCTTCACCCTCTAGCGGTATCCACACCTTGAACGAATATCAAGAACACTTGATCTTGGTTGCTAGACCAAAATTGTGAAACACGTTTTCACAATTAATATGAACTATATGGAATATTATTTGTGTATTATTTTGTTCTTCAATCTAGGATGTTTTAGAACAAAATAAAACTCTCTCAAACTCTTTGGAAACTTGCACAAAAGCTAGGGATTAGTTCTGGCCGAATTTGGCTGTTTATATACAAGTTAGACCTATTCCAAATAGGAAATTTGTGTCAAAACCCGTCAAAAATTCTTTTCCTAATTAAATCAGGAAATCTGTCCCGACTTACTGTGCGGCCGCCCAAAATCAGGTGTGCGGTCGCCCAAACATGTGCGGCCGCCCATCCTGCTTTGTGCGGTCGCACACCAGGATCAGAGAGCCTTAATTTCCAATATAGTCCTTTAAGGATTCGTTCTATTGTGTGTGACCCTCTAGGATTATACTAAGTTGGCAATGGGTTCAAACATGAATCCATAAGATATGATTAGGTTCTAGCAAACCGTCATACCTACCCAAATAGTATAACTAGATACAAGTTCGCATTCCTTTAGAATATGTCACAATCCTTTTGTCCACGATCTCATTGAACACAAGTCATGGTCAAACGGTCAACTTGTTTTTGTTCAATACTTTCTCGACTCCGAATATGTTGATAATCCAAATGACATTGATCTAATCAATTCATATGAGTCTGGCCGAACATTTTCCATCAACATCATTCCTACGAGAGGCCTAAGCTTGAAATCTCTCCGAAGAGGGACAAATCCTATTTAGCTTATTATTCTTCCCTACGTGAATCCGATTATGCCAATCATACACTTTATAACTACCCGGTTAAAGGTAGCGTTTGAATATGTCAAACATAATGCTCATCAAGTGGAAGACTATAATAACTTCATGTCTAAGGATTCGAATGACATAACTAATATGAGATATATGTATGACATGGACCATGACATAAATCTCATACGGCGGGTCATGTCCAGTACCTTGTTTTTCCAAACAAGTACCCATAAATCTAAAATGATCATCACATGATCATTTAGCCTTTATACTAGTGCTTAACAAGTACTAGGGACGGAGATTATTATAAGTAAACATGAACAACAATAATAATCAAAACATCTCTTTATTGATATGAAATAAATGATAACAATTACAACGTTTATTAAACGTGCCTAAGGCACCTACACCAACAATCTCCCACTTGCCCTAGGCCCAATCTCCCATGTATCTAATACCCATGGACCTAACATGACCTTCATGTTTAGCTTGTGGAAAGTCCCTTTGTTAGCGGGTCCGCGACATTGTCATCAGTAGGTACTTTGCATATATTCACGTCACCTCTGTCAATGATTTCTTGAATGACATGGTAACGCCTAAGTATGTGTTTGGATTTTTGATGTGCCCTTGGTTCCTTTGCTTGAGCAATAACACCATTATTATCACAATAAAGGTCTATTGGATTAGCAATACTAGGAACCACTTCAAGTTCAGTGATGAACTTCTTAATCCAAACAGCTTCCTTTGCAGCATCCGATGCAGCAATATACTCAGCTTCCATTGTAGAATCAGCGGTTGTACTCTGCTTGGAACTCTTCCAGCTTACAGCTCCACCATTTAACATAAACACAAAACCCGATTGCGATCGACTGTCATCTTTGTCGGTTTGGAAGCTTGCATCCGTGTAAGTATTTACAACGAGATCATCTTCCGTTCCTCCATAGACCAAAAATGAGTTTTTAGTCCTTCTCAAGTACTTAAGAATCGCTTTTACAGCTACTCAGTGATTCTCTCCGGGGTCGGATTGGTATCTACTTGTCATGCTCAAAGCATAAGATACATCCGGCCTAGTACAAATCATGGCATACATGATGGACCCAATTGCCGAAGCATATGGAACATCATTCATTTTCTCACGCTCATCTTTTGTCTTAGGACATTGAGTTTTGCTTAGAGAAACTCCATGTAGCACTGGCAAGGTTCCTCTCTTAGAATTTTCCATGCGGAATCTTCTAATAACCTTGTCAATGTATGTACTTTGGCTTAAACCAAGTAGCTTTCTAGATCTATCTCTGTAGATCTTAATGCCACGAACATATGCGGCTTCTCCCATATCTTTCATTGCGAAACACTTTCCCAACCAAGTCTTTACGGACTGAAGTGTAGGAATGTCATTTCCAATGAGTAATATGTCATCCACATATAAAATCAGGAATAGCACTATGCTCCCACTAATCTTCTTGTATACACAAGGCTCATTTCGTTCTTGATGAAACCAAACTCTTTAACCGATTCATCAAAACGGAGATTCCAACTCCTAGAAGCTTGCTTCAATCCATAAATGGATTTCTGCAATTTGCATACCTTAGAATTCTGTTCAAAACCTTCTGGTTGTGTCATATACACATCCTCTTATAGTTTTCCATTTAGGAAAGCGGTTTTGACATCCATTTGCCATATTTCATAGTCATGATATGCGGCAATGGCAAGAAGAATACTTATAGACTTAATCATTGCTACGGGTGAAAAGGTTTCATTATAGTCAATACCATGAACTTGCCTATAACCTTTCGCTACAAGTCTAGCTTTGTAAGTATGCACCTTCCCATCCATGTCAGTCTTCTTCTTGAAGACCCATTTGCATCCTATGGTTTTTACACCTTCGGGTGCATCAATCAAATTCCAAACTTGATTGTCTTGCATGGATTGCAATTCGGATTCCATGGCTCCAAGCCACTTGTCCGAATCAGGAGAAGACATCGCTTCTTGGTAGGTTGTCGGTTCATCATTCTCAATGATTTCCACCTCATTACTATCCGTTACGAGAAATCCATATCTCCCGGGCTCGGATCGTAACCTACTAGATCTGAGTTACTTGTGTGTTTTGAACAGGTTCCACAACTCCTTGTGGTTCTTGTTCTTGTTCCACTATCGGTTCGATGTAATTTTCTGGGTCTCGAATTTCTTCAAGATTTATTTTACTCCCACTGATTTCTTTGGAGAGAAACTCTTTCTCTATAAAGATACCAGTTCGGGCAACAAACACTTTGTTGTCCGTTTGGTTGTAAAAGTAATATCCTTTAGTTTCCTTAGGATATCCCACAAAAATACATTTATCAAATTTGTGTGCAAGTTTGTCTGAGACAAGTCTTTTGACAAAAGCTTCACAACCCCAAATCTTCATGAAAGACAGACAAGGCTTCTTTCCACTCCACATCTCATATGGAGTCTTTTGAACCGATTTAGTTGGAACACGATTTAGTGTGAAAGCAGCGGTTTCTAGAGCGTATCCCCAAAAAGATATTGAAAGATCAACTTGACTCATCATTGATCGAACCATGTCTAACAAAGTCCGATTTCTCCTCTCGGACACACCATTCCATTGTGGTGTTCCGGGTGGAGTCAATTGTGAAACTATTCCACAATTCTTTAGATGATCATCAAATTCATGGCTTAAGTATTCTCCACCTCGATCCGATCGAAGTGCTTTAATACTTTTGCCAAGTTGTTTTTCTACTTCATTTTGAAATATTCTAAATATCTCAAATACTTCACTTTTATGTTTCATTAGGTAAACATACCCAAATCTACTATAATCATCGGTGAAGGTTATGAAGTATTGAAATCCTCCCCTAGCATTGCTACTTAATGGTCCGCATACATCGGAATGTATCAACCCCAATAAGTCGCTTGCCCTTTCACCTAGCTTGGTAAAATGTGTCTTAGTCATTTTCCCAAGAAGACACGACTCACAAGTATCTTATGACCCAAGGTCACATGAACCCAAGAGACCGTCCCCATGGAGTTTTGAGATACGCTTCTCATTAATATGACCAAGACGGCAAAGCCACAAATAAGAATGATTTACATCATTAGGTTTAGATTTCTTATTTATATGATAGACATTTTTATTATTTTCATTCTTTACATCCAAGATATAAAGGTCATTAAATGAATTTGCAATACCATAAAGCACATCATTTAAATAAATAGAAAATTTCTTATTCTCAATAAGAAACTTAAAACCTTCGTTATCCAAACAAGAAATTGAAATAATATTTCTACTTAAATCCAGTACATGATAGCAATTGTTCAAAACAAGTATTAAACCGGAAGGTAAAGTGACTTCATAAGTCCCTACGGCTAATGCAGCAACTCTTGCTCCATTCCCCACGCGTAGGTCTACTTCACCCTCTTTAAGCAGTCTCCTATTCTTTAGTCACTGCACATTTAAACAAATGTGAGAACCACATCCGGTATCCAATACCCAAGAATCAGTGGTAGAAAGGAGAATATCTATCATATAGATACCTGAAGTCGACGCAGCCTTGATGCCCTTCTTCTTCTTTTGCTCTTCCAAGAAAGCCTTGCAATTACGTTTCCAATGACCAATTTCTTGACAATGGAAACAGATTGCATCCTTTTGTGAATCGGGTTTTGCCTCAGAAGCCTTGGCAACCTTTGCCTTGCTTATCTTGGGTTTGACAACTTTTGCCTTACCCTTTCCTTTGGCACTAGCCTTCTTTCCTTCATGAACCAAGAGTACAGGAGAACCTTTCTCCACAATCTTCATCTCCGTAGTTTTAAGCATCCCATGCAACTCGGAGAGATTCTTATCCATTCCATGCATGTTATAATTCATCACAAACTGATTATAACTTTTAGGCAATGAATTAAGAATGAGATCCGTGGCTAGCTCCAATGGGATTGGATAGCCAAGTTTCTCAAGATGCTCTACATAACCTTTCATTTTAAGCATGTGAGGACTCACTTGTTGCCCTTCATTTATTTTGCAAGTAGTGAATGCAACAATGGTCTTGTACCTCTCTTGCCTAGCTTGCTCTTGAAACATGGCTCTTAACTCCACGCCTGTCTCATAGGCTTCCAAATATTCCAAACTTTGTTGGAGTTTTGAGCACATAGTAGCAAGCATGAGACAACTTACATCTCTAGAATCATTACGATGTTTCTTGTAACTCTCTCTTTCTGCCCTAGGGGCATTAGGTTCTGGTTCAGCAGGAAGAGGCCCATCGAGAATGTACAACTTATCTTCTTGCCTAAGAACAATTCTTAGGCTACGGATCTGTTGGGTATGCTTATCACTTAACCCTCCTACATTTGTTAGAATTGATCGATACCATCACCTATGAGTATTTTTATGGACTTTAGGACCTCATGTATAGAAGTTTATAACTTCATTTTTTAGCCAAGTCCGTTTTATAGTATAGGCTTAGATGATAGGACTTGAAGCTTTAAAGATCGAAGATTTCCTAAGCAAGATTCATTTCACTGCGCAGGATGTCCTCTGCGCAGGTCGCCACTGCGCATAAAATATCTTGCGCAGCCCTTGACCCTGCTCAGTTTTCAAGATCTTATTTCCTAAACTCTGAAGCGATCTTTTAGTGACCAATCATGGTGCGCATGCTTCCCATGCGCAGCATCCATGAGCACCGGCAATGCGCATGCCTTTGTGCGCGGACACAACCTTGGTCAAATTTCTCATCTCCTGATCTCACATTCTAGAAGCTTGGAAAGCGACAAGACAAGCTACGCTTTTTGGATTGAGTCAAAATGCTGAGGTGTGCACAAACGACAAAATAAGCACACTCAGCAAAACCATTGGTGAAGACACGCTTAAAAGAAATATTTCAAATGAAGACAGCTGTCAACCTTCTAGAAGAAGCTCTTGAATTTGGTCTTCATGCTCAGTCTCCAACGGCTCTAAAACACCTGCGCACCAATCATATTGTGCCAGGTCATCATCTTTGATCAGAGCCCCAACGGCTATAAAGGACAGCTGCGCGCCAATCACTTTGTGCCAGCTCATTCTCCTGCTCAAAGCTCCAACGGCTATATTCAAGCTCTCAGCTATAAATAGCCTGCTCATCTTCATTTCCAAGCTGCCCATTTATCAGCCCATTTATCAAGCCCCTCTTGTTGGCCACTATGCTTCAGAGCTCGAGTTTCATGCTTCATTGAGAAACCTTGAAGATCTGAAGACTACTGCTTAGTATTTCCAGATTCTTTAGAACAGCCTTCAAGATCTTCAAACCTTCAAACTCCTGCTCATATCACAAAGCCCTATATCACCAGAATTCTCGGTGCTCTTCATCTTTCATATTCATAGAGCCCAGAATTTCTGTCACACACACACCTCTTGAAGCCTTGATCATTTTGATCTAACTTCTTGAGATACACCGGTTTAGTCTAGGATTTGTTCTTCATAGATAATAGATCTTGAGTTAGTATTGAGCTCATATGTTGTAATTTGTAATACTCACTCATATTATAAGATCTTCATTAGAAATACAAGACTAACCATCTTGGTAGAAGATGTAGATCTTTCATCGATTGAACCTCTCCAAATAGCGTGTTCATTATATTTACTGCATATTTCCTGCTTAACTATTTATGAACTGCTTTGTTTGATCTTTCAGATTGCTACACTTTGATATTGTAATTGTTATTGCTCATTTGCCTTAGAATCCTTTTTGCGCCAGTCTTTAGCCTCAAACTTAGCGCGTGCGTTTTTATCTCTGCGCAGTATATCCTGCGCAGAGCTGCTTTAAATTTCCGCTGTGCATTTCACACTCTCTCTGCGCGCTATACTTAGCTTATTTGAGAACTGTGCGCATAAGCCATTGATTTGCAAAAGGGTTTGAAAACAATGTTAAAACGCTATTCACCCCCCCTAGCATTTTTCATACCCTTGTTGCCCCTTTGGGACCAACAAGTGGTATCAGAGCAAACACCTTCATAAAACTTGTTTTGTTTTTCAAGCTTAACAGCTTGGGTGCCGATTCAAAATGGCTTCAAAAGCTTGGGCAATGGCTAACTTTTCACATGTTCCTGCGCTCGCTCAAACCTCAGATCAAATTCAGAAAGTTCTCCAAACCTGGTGGATCCTCAAGCAAAGATTCGTATTCTCTCTCATAGAGACTCAAAGAAAGATGACTTGGTCTGCTACAACTGCAGAAAGCCAGGACATTTCGTTTCAAAATGCCTACTTCAAAATTTGAGTACAAGGAAAAGCAACCCTGCGCACAAAGCATCTAAGCAGTGCGGAATGGCTGCTGAAGAGAACTGCGCAGAAAAGATGCTAAGGACTTGGATACATTGAAGACAACGATGCTGACTCTGAGGATGGACTGCTCTGCTTAGTGGCTAATGCTGACAATGATTCAAAAGTTGTTTCTGAAATGGAACCTGAGCATGCGCCAAGGACAATCAAAGAAAGGTTCCTTCACTCTAGTGGAAATGGGACACCTTCACCAAGCAGACAGAATGGCAATCACCTATTTGCCAGAGCTAACCTGACAAAGCTGCGTCATCACCAACCCCGCAGCCGCGTAAGGAATCTCTTAAAAGTGTCTACCAATCTTAAATGATAACTCTGCTGTAGAGCGCAAGTCAATGTTACAACAAGCAGAAAAGATCTACTTCACTGTGCACTCTCAAACTCAGTTGGTGCCTCGACAGTGGATTCTAGACACTACTGGAGATGGCAACACTCTTAAAAATGTGCATGAAGGAAGAGATCGCTCAGTAATATATGGTGACAACAACAAGGGCACATAATTGGATTTGGACTAATCATAAAAGATAGTCTCAAGCAACCTGCTCTCCATATCACAATTATGCGATAAAGGTCTGGAATGCCATTTCACTTCAACGCACCACTATATCAAGAATGGCGTTTCTGGACTAACTTTGCTCACAAGGACTCGTAAGACCAATTTTTATATTATTGATCTTACCGCTATATTTTCTATTACTAATCCTTGTTGTGTAGCAAAGAACATAAGTGAATGCAGCTAGCAATGGTATAAGCACCATGCCAGCTTAGTAAGCAGCCTGAGCAGTTTTCCTCCAGCAAGATTACTCCAATGTCAAAACGCTTACATCCGCTTCACCTCATGTGTTTGGACCGCTCACTACTGCGAAGCTTTGGACCAACCTGTGGTATCTCTATGATATCCTGGCTGCTCTCCTTCTAAATCTCCAAACATAGAAGACATCAATAGAGTTCGACGACACTTCAATGGAACAGAATTTATGAACAACGATGTCTCTCAATATTGTGAGAACCAACAAGAACCAATAAATGGTATTCTTCACAATTTCTCCGCTGCTGGAGTTCCGCAACAAAATGGCATTGTGGAAAGAATCGCTCGTTGATTGAGGATGGATAGACAATGATAATAGAAGCAGTACTTCTAAATGTAGTTCTGGGAAGAAGCTGTCAACGGTGCATGCTTTACTCAGAATAAGATCCCTCATCAACAAAGCCTACATCAATACTCCATACGATCTATGGAGAGAGAGAAAGCGCCCAACATTGCTTTCTTCAATCTCTTTGGCTGCAAACGCTATAGAGGTAAATTCGACGCCAAAGCAGATGAAGGTATTTTTGTTGGGTATGCCAAACATTCTAAAGCTTTTCGTGATCATAATAGAATAAATCTCTAGTTACTACATATAGTATCTGTACATGTTACATTTGACGTACATTCTCTCCTTGAACCATATTTGGCTCCAAATGATTCTGATGCCTCTGCTGAGCTCTTTAGACAGGTGCGCAGTAACACTGTTCTTACGCAGAATGTAGATCAAGCAGAATCAGAATCAGTCCATCTCATGCGTATACTACAAATGCTGCGCCTGAAGTCACAACTCCTAATGCGCAAACACCTCCTCCTGCGCATGATGTTTCTCCACTTCAGCAAATCACCTTTGATGATTTTGGTGCTGAAGCAAATGAAATACCCATTGATCTTCGTATTCCTATCACCTAAATGTAGGGATTCGCACATCGAGAGCATCAAACTTTGCGGTGTAGCATTCGTTTATCTCTCATGTCGGATCAAAGAAGATTGATAGAGTGCTCCATGTTTTAAGATGGATCGATGCTATGCAAGAAGTGCAAGAAAAACTCGTCCAATATTTAGCGCTTCAATGGGTGTTCGGAAACAAGATGGATGAGAATGGAAGCATCACAGAAGCAAAGCAAGAAAGCTATGTATGGACTTAAGCAAGCTCCAAGAGCATGGTACGATACGCTATCAAAATTCCTACTAGAGAAAGGCTTCAAGCGCGGTAAAATCGATACAACTCTTTTTATTGCTAAGTATAATGATCATTCTTTACTTATTCAAATTTATGTCAATGATATTATATTTGGTTCTACTAATGAGTCACTTTGTAAGCGCTTTGAAAAGCAAATGAAAAGCAAGTTTGAGACGAGCATGATGGAGAAATCACCTTTTTCCTCGGGCTTCAAATCAAGCAATTGAATGATGGCGTCTACATAAATCAAGCCAAGTACATAAGGGACTTAATCAAAATTTGGACTTGAGAATGCTAAAGCATACGACTCTCCAATGGCCACCAGCATCAAAACCTAACAGACTTAAAAGTGTGCAAAATAGGTTAAGTTTCATGCGCCCTACGCAACACCTGCGCAACAAATGTCTGCGCATGAAACAACAGTTCTGAGATTTATAGAATCTCTGCGCTATCAATGCGCTGCGCATGACTATCCATGCGCAAATCTTGGTGGATCGCAGGTAAGTGTTCTATTCATTAGATTTTACACATAGGTCCTTGACTGAAAAGTCAATGCTTAGTCACAAGGGTACTTTTGTAAATTAAATTTTCCCGCGCCTTTATTTTTTGAATTTTTCTTGGGAAATTACCTTTTTACCCCTGCGCATGTCCCATTGTCATTTAATGCAAACTGCAATTAATGACAGCGCACCTTGCGAATGTCTGCTCACCATTTAATGAGGAAGGTGATGCGACAGCCGTCAGCCTTTCTTCGCTGACACACGCGCGCGCAAAGTCTGCGCACGCGCGTCCCCCATTCGGCCACGTCACCCTGCTAACGTGCGCCCGTCCTTTCACTGACTCACCATTTATGAGGAAGTTGACCTGACAGTGACCGGCTTAGAACTTCACACGCACACGCGCGAATAGGCCAGCGCACGCGCGTTCCCTTTTGTGACACGTGGTATTACTATCCTGCGCCACTGCACCTTTTCTCAAATATTTTTCAGCTATCGTGCGCCTAACCTCTCCTTCCTACTTAAACCGTTTCTCTCTCTACTTCTTTCTTCTCTCTACTTCTCTCTACTCTCTCTCTCTCTCTCTCTCTCTAACCTCTGCTCTAAACCTTCATTTTCCATCTCCTGTTCTTTATCTTCAACCTCTATTTTCCTTCCTCAAAACCTTTTCAATGGCGCCTAAGAAAACCAAAACTCAACCCGAAATCATCATCTCCGACTCTTCTTCTCACTCCAATCCTGGGAACTCTCAGAACGAAGAAGTAGAACAACAATCAAGGCATCCCACCATCAATGACATGGTATGTTTCACTAACTTATTATTTTTCGCCATTGTTGTTCTTGGAAGTCTCAATACTCCCTTTTTCGATTTCTCTCTTGTTTGTTAATCTTTTTTGAAATCAATCGTTGTGTTGTGTTCGTATTTGCCTGATCTATTCTTTCATGTAGTTTATTTCTTGATCAATGGTCGTTACATGTGTTTTTCGTCAATTTCTGAGCTCCGTAACCTCCATGGCAGACGAACCGTTTTTCTGAATTTCTGGGATTGTTTTAATGTTGTTGACTATACTTTTTACATAGTTGACTTCGTCCTGCTTCTGCCGTAATTTCGATGTATTCTTTGTTGAATTTTGTCAACTTTTGTTTTTCGGTGTTCTTGGGTGTTCTTCATATTCTTAAATATTATTTCTTATTTTGGTCTATTGTTATATCCCCAAGTATTTGTGTTCTGTGCATATTTTTTTTTGCGCATATAGTTTTATCTAATTTTCTGCGCACACTTCTTTACAAGTATTTATTCTCAGTGCGCATGATCCCTTTCTGCGTATGCATTCTTATTTTATGCGCATCCACTTTCTATTTTTCTGCGTATAAATATCTTTGCTTTTCATGGAACTTGTGCCAAGGTATATCTGCATTATTTGCAAATGCGCACAGCTCCATGTGCAATAGGTTGTCTAATTATATCTATTGTTTTACGCAGGGACACGTTTACTTCATACCAGGTTGGGAACTTATTCAGGCAGATCTTTCTTTAGATGCAATTGGTCGTCGTCTGCTTCACCTTCTCAGCTCCTCTGGCATTCTTCCTTTATTCACTCTTGATCAATCCTTCATAGTGCCTGCGCTGGTAGATGAATTCTTCAAGACAGCAAGAGTTGTTCCGGCACAACTTGAAGGCAAGCCAACAGAAATGATCATGGCCACTGTACAGCGCAGTGATATAATGGTTCATCCTAACCACATTCGCAGCCTCCTAAACTTCAACGTTGATAGTTCTTCAGTCAACTATGATGAGGTTCACCAAAATGCTCTTGCACTGAAGCTCATTGGCATTCCTTCTCTTAACAAGAAGTGGCCAATGTATAACAGAAAGGAATTTGGTGAGGTGATGTATCACCTGTGCACCCTAATTGGAGATTCTCTCAACTGCAAGAATGGGAATAATGGGCATTTCATCTCAAAGCAGTGGGAATACTGCGCAGCCATCTTCAACGAAGATCAACTCGACTGGCCGCAGATTATCTTCAATGAGATTGTGAAGGGAATGACCAGCTATGACAAGAAGCTGAACGCAGGGAAGACCAAATACCGAACTCACTGCAGATTGCTAACCAAACTCTTATTGACTTATGGTGAACTGGCCACCTATGTTGAAGAAAAGTCAATCAAGAAGCAGTCTTGCGACGCAAAGTACTACTGATAGGTAACGCTGATTACTATGAAATCTGGCTGTCTGATTCCGCTCCCAACAAGGAACCCTGGATAGGCCCAATTCCTGTGGCCAAGACCAAAAAGAGTGCAGGAAGATCTACACCTGATGCTGCGCAAGAAACCGCAGAAGATGCGTATAATCGCAAGAGGAAGGGCATTGCTACGCCCAGTGGCAAAAAGTTCAAGGACATTCATTTGGTTCAATCCACCAAAGGGATTTCATTCAAAGAGGCAGATCCTACCAGCAATCCAGCTCCCTCAAAGCCAACCACAATGAAGCGCAAGGCTGATTTTTGTGGTGATTTAAATGATGCTGCAGTTGAGGGGGAGCAAATGCACGAAGCCTCTCGAGAAGCCATCCCCAGTGCTGATATTGAACATGTCTCTTCTCGTTTAAAGCAAAAGGTGTGTAGCAGCGCAAAAGGATTGAAGAAGCACCGCACTAGTTCCGCAGCCTCTGACAGCAGTGATCTTTCTCCAGTTCAACCTTCATCTACCGCCCCTGAGACTCCTACTTCCTCTTCAGCTGAGCTGCGCCAGATCGTACAAAGCTTTCATTCTGTTCAAGCGAATCAAGTCGCTATGCAGCTGCAGCTGAATCAACTCCTTACTGCTCAAAATGCTTTACTGTACCGTCTTGATATGCAGCGTTTGGAGATTGATACCATTAAGGGGGAGAAAGCGGCGGAGGAAGCAAAAGCAAAGGCAAGGGAAGCAAAGGAAAGCACAGAGAGTGCTAAGACGGAGGCAAAGGCAAGTTCATCTGAGCCTGCGCAAGAAAAAGTTCCTATCTCGTTGGATCAACTTATCCTGGACTCCCTGAAGACCATCAGCGCCCAGCTCGAAAATGTCAGCGCACAACTCAACAATGTGTGCACCTTTAGAGCGATTGATGGTGGACTCAGGGACATACTGAAAAAGCTCATGAAAACCCTCGCAGATGGGTTACTTAGAGGATTTGATAATCTTCAAGCTCAGTTGGAGGCTCAGATGGAGAAGATTGAACAAGGAAGCTCTGCGCATAATATTGAAGAAGTGCGAAAATGCATTACGAAGTCCATGACAGATTTTTCTTCTGCGTTCAACGACAAGATGGACTACGCAATGCTAGATATTTCAGCCAGCGTCAACACTCAGCGCCTCCATACCGACACAAGACTAGAAGCTACGCAGACCGCCATCCTGACGGACAGCAGAGCTAAGTTCAGAGAGCTGGTGGATGACAATGCTGATATGCGCAGAGGCATGAACACTTATGTTGGCAAAGCTGTTGAGTTCCAGGACAAATTTCAAAATTTAAAGGTGGAACTCATGAACAAGTTCAACAGTCTTCAGAATGAGATGCGCGAAGCCCTGCAACGGATCAACATAGATTAGATTTCTTTTGTAAGCATTTTGCAATTTTTTTCTGAGATTTTTTTATTCTCGTTATGCAGTATGTTTTATGCGTTTTTATTTCGTGCGCTTTTGTATTTGTGCGCACCTCTTTTGTTTTTCCTCTTTAAAAGCTTGTACTCTATAACAGTCAATCCTTCAAGTTTTAATGATGAAGCTTTCACAAAATGTTCAATTCAAACCATCATTGAAGCTTTACTGCTCATGTTTTCTACGCATGATGTTTAAACATTCAGTTTAAACGCATACTTAAAACTACATCTCATATTATTTGTATGCTCTGAATGACATTTCTATCTTTCCTATATTGTAAATTTTTAATCTTTTGGATAGAATAGAAATCTATAGCACTGGCTAGTGTGTGCATTGACTTGAGGCATGATTTACCATTCACATTTTTATGGACATGTTATTATCAAGTACAATGAATTGCCTTTGCTATAGTAGGTAATGGCATCAATCATTTAGGGGGAGATTGTTGGGTATGCTTATCACTTAATCCTCCTACATTTGTTAGAATTGATCGATACCATCACCTATGAGTATTTTTATGGACTTTAGGACCTCATGTATAGAAGTTTATAACTTCATTTTTTAGCCAAGTCCTTTTTATAGTATAGGCTTAGATGATAGGACTTGAAGCTTTAAAGATCGAAGATTTCCTAAGCATGATTCATTTCACTGCGCAGGATGTCCTCTGCGCAGGTCGCCACTGCGCATAAAATATCTTGCGCAGCCCTTGACCCTGCTCAGTTTTCAAGATCTTATTTCCTAAACTCTGAAGCGATCTTTTAGTGACCAAGCATGGTGCGCATGCTTCCCATGCGCAGCATCCATGAGCACCGGCAATGCGCATGCCTTTGTGCGCGGACACAACCTTGGTGATATTCCTCATCTCTTGATCTCACATTATAGAAGCTTGGAAAGCTACAAGACAAGCTACGCTTTTTGGATTGAGTCAAAATGCTGAGGTGTGCACAAACGACAAAATAAGCACACTCAGCAAAACCATTGGTGGAGACACGCTTAAAAGAAATATTTCAAATGAAGACAGCTGTCAACCTTCTAGAAGAAGCTCTTGAATTTGGTCTTCATGCTCAGTCTCCAACGGCTCTAAAACACCTGCGCACCAATCATATTGTGCCAGGTCATCATCTTTGATCAGAGCCCCAACAGCTATAAAGGACAGCTGCGCGCCAATCACTTTGTGCCAGCTCATTGTCCTGCTCAGAGCTCCAACGGCTATATTCAAGCTCTCAGCTATAAATAGCCTGCTCATCTTCATTTCCAAGCTGCCCATTCATCGGCCCATTTATCAAGCCCCTCTTGTTGGCCACTATGCTTCAGAGCTCGAGTTTCATGCTTCATTGAGAAACCTTGAAGATCTGAAGACTACTGCTTAGTATTTCCAGATTCTTTAGAACAGCCTTCAAGATCTTCAAACCTTCAAACTCCTGCTCATATCACAAAGCCCTATATCACCAGAATTCTCGGTGCTCTTCATCTTTCATATTCATAGAGCCCAGAATTTCTGTCACACACACACCTCTTGAAGCCTTGATCATTTTGATCTAACTTCTTGAGATACACCGGTTTAGTCTAGGATTTGTTCTTCATAGATAATAGATCTTGAGTTAGTATTGAGCTCATATGTTGTAATTTGTAATACTCACTCATATTATAAGATCTTCATTAGAAATCCAAGACTAACCATCTTGGTAGAGGATGTAGATCTTTCATCGATCGAACCCCTCCAAATAGCGTGTTCATTATATTTACTGCATATTTCCTGCTTAACTATTTATGAACTGCTTTGTTTGATCTTTCATATTGCTACACTTTGATATTGTAATTGTTATTGCTCATTTGCCTTAGAATCCTTTTTGCGCCACTCTTTAGCCTCAAACTTAGCGCGTACGTTTTTATCTCTGCGCAGTATATCCTGCGCAGAGCTGCTTTAAATTTCCGCTGTGCATTTCACACTCTCTCTGCGCGCTATACTTAGCTTATTTGAGAACTGTGCGCATAAGCCATTGATTTGCAAAAGGGTTTGAAAACAATGTTAAAACTCTATTCACCCCCCCCCCCTTCTAGCATTTTTCATACCCTTGTTGCCCCTTTGGGACCAACAGGATCCAATCCATAAAGTTCGTACCATTCTCTTGGAGCTTATCCTTCTCAAGGATCGATCGCAACGAAATTGATTGAGTGTTGTTAGTCATTATCTACAATTATGCAAAATTTTCAAAATTTAGTAAGTATCAATTTTCATTAAAGAAATAAACAATGTATTTTTCCAAAAATACTCTCACTAAATTATACAACCTTCTTTATATATCCAATGTATAGTATAATTTAAATGGGTTAAGATCCCGCTTTAATTTAATTTTAAGTACGCTTTGGCGCACTGCTCAAAATCAAATTAATTAGGTAGACAACTCTTGTCAATCATATCTCATATGACTCTCAGTTCTTTTCATGAGATTCTTTAAGAAATCCAATTTCAAAAAGCATGTTAAATCTCATCTTTGCCTTAAGCCCAAAACTGTTTTGACGCTTAATTAAGTCCAACAATTTTAAACGCATAGGAAACTCTTATTCACTCATCTTGCTCATACATGAATAAAATCAATGCACCTCGCTTTGGCGAGCCCACACAAAATTACCCATGTATAAACAAGTGTTTTAATCATGGCATGGAAGAAGGACTTAAAACTTTCTTTGAAGGTTCATCACATATAGCATACAACACATTTAGGAGCACATAATATAAACATGTTACGCATGAAGTTTAGCCACTAAATTAATATCCATTAATTTAAGCATAATATTTATGTATCTTTAGTTTCTCTATAATTATGAGGATGAGACTATTTGAACTTTGGTTATCATCTCCAAATCAAGAAAACAAGAAGTACGGCCGAAACTAAGCCATAAGGCATCCACAATTCCGCACTAATTCAAGAAACCAAGAAAGTAGTCCATGTGGCCGAAACTAAGCAATAGATGGTCTCGATGAATGTAGGCCAATTGCATCCACAATTCCACATGGATCTCCAATCATTGAATCAAGAACTTTGTTTCTCAATTTTAGCAATTATGAACTCTTCATAATTCTAACTTCCTTTTATCTTTGAAACCTTGATTGCGATCAAGTTTGGGAAACACAATCTCGATGAACATAGATTAGCCATCCAAACCTTGAACCAATATTAGAATCACAAGATCAAAACAAATAGGAAAATCAAACCCCAAGATCCACACCCAAACCAACTGCCCAAAACCCACTCCAGACCAGCAGGTCTGGCCTGGTCTTGTCACTGGTCCGGTCGGACCCAATCAAAATTCCAGATTCTGACTTTGACCGAAAATCAAAAACCAGAATCCTGACAACTGTGCGGCCGCCCAAGAAAAACTGTGCGGTCGTCCAAACTTGTGCGGCCGCCAAAGATTTTCTGTGAGGTCGCACAGTAGCATCAACCAGAATTTTTAAAGTTCGAAAATTTGTCTCAAAATTGTTTTTCCCCGATTATCAAAACTTTGATCCAATCAAAATTTATAATCAAACAATTCAGAATCCATCATAATTTTTAGTGCGATTGAATAGTGCGATTAAAGCTGTAAAACAATAAACCACATAAAATCATATAACACATAAACATCATATAATCCAATATTCATATCATACTAAGCACATAAACAATTTATATACACACAACATGATCTAGGTATTGAAATAATCAACATGAACGGGGCTCTGATACCACTGTTGGGTTTCCAAGTAACATGCGCAGCGGAAAATATCATTTAAAATTTTATGAAACCCAAAGCCCATAGATCCATTCATATGATTAAATCAAATACTTGCAATATAAATACTAGAAAAACTAACCCTTGATGACTTTGAATTTGGTCTTTGATCTTGGTGGAGAAATTGAAGCTTTAATCACAAACAAGTAAGAACACGAACTTTGACGATGATGAGCTTCACCCTCTAGCGGTATCCACACCTTGAACGAATATCAAGAACACTTGATCTTGGTTGCTAGACCAAAATTGTGAAACACGTTTTCACAATTAATATGAACTATATGGAATATTATTTGTGTATTATTTTGTTCTTCAATCTAGGATGTCTTAGAACAAAATAAAACTCTCTCAAACTCTTTGGAGACTTGCACAAAAGCTAGGGATTAGTTCTGGCCGAATTTGGCTGTTTATATACAAGTCAGACCTATTCCAAATAGGAAACTTGTGTCAAAACCCGTCAAAAATTCTTTTCCTAATTAAATCAGGAAATCTGTCTCGACTTACTGTGCGGCCGCCCAAAACCAGGTGTGCGGTCGCCCAAACATGTGCGGCCGCCCATCCTGCTTTGTGCGGTCGCACACCAGGATCAGAGAGCCTTAATTTCCAATATAGTCCTTTAAGGATTCGTTCTATTGTGTGTGACCCTCTATGATTATACTAAGTTGGCAATGGGTTCAAACATGAATCCATAAGATATGATTAGGTTCTAGCAAACCGTCATACCTACACAAATAGTATAACTAGATACAAGTTCGCATTCCTGTAGAATATGTCACAATCCCTTTGTCCACGATCTCATTGAACACAAGTCATGGTCAAACGGTCAACTTGTTTTTGTTCAATACTTTCTCCACTCCGAATATGTTGATAATCCAAATGACATTGATCTAATCAATTCATATGAGTCCGGCCGAACATTTTCATCAACATCATTCCTACGAGAGGCCTAAGCTTGAGATCTCTCCGAAGAGGGACAAATCCATTTAGCTTATTATTCTTCCCTACGTGAATCCGATTATGCCAATCATACACTTTATAACTACCCGGTTAAAGGTAGCGTTTGAATATGTCAAACATAATGTTCATCAAGTGGAAGACTATAATAACTTCATGTCTAAGGATTCGAATGACATAACTAATATGAGATATATGTACGACATGGACCATGACATAAATCTCATACGGTGTGTCATGTCCAGTACCTTGTTCCAAACAAGTAACCATAAATCTAACATGATCATCACATGATCATTTAGACTTTATACTAGTGCTTAACAAGTACTAGGGACGGAGATTATTATAAGTAAACATGAACAACAATAATAATCAAAATATCTATTTATTGATATGAAATAAATGATAACAATTACAACGTTTATTAAACGTGCCTAGGGCACCTACACCAACAACAAGGGTGTTTGATAAATGTGAAACGAGACTGTAGAACTCCAAAAGCTCGCTCAACATCTTTTCTAGCAGCTTCTTGATCTTTAGCAAACACCTTATGATTTTGGACTACAGGAGAAGTGATTGATTTCACAAATGCAGCCCAGTTTGGATAGATGCCATCAGTGAGATAATATCCCATATTTTTTTCGCGACCATTCACTACGTAACTAATTTCTGGTGCTCGACCCTCCAAAATATCATTGAAAACAGGGATTGTGAAGTACATTGATATCATTGCACGAACTTGGTGTTCCAAAAAATGCATGCCTGTTGTTCAAATATATGTATAGGTTTTAGAATTGCTTAATCTCAATCATAGTTATCACTTAGGATCCCCCATTTTTCATTAGAACCTTTAAGTTAACTTTAGGATTCCTAGTGACCAGCACAGATGTATTACAACTCTTCATTTCAAGGCAAACCAGCTAGAGGACAACAGAGAACATATCAGCAGACCAGCATTCAAGTTGCCGATCAAAGAACTACTCAGTATATAATACAAGTTACCGGAAACTCTTCAATCAGCAAGGACAAACTGAAGTTTACTGGTAGTCAACTCAATATATTCTTCAGTTGAATATCTTCAGGTTACATCGTTCTACCTTAGTTGACTTTACCGATTGCCTTTTACTATCTTTCTGAAAATTGCTATCTGTCTCTGTTACGGTTTCTATGCCAGTCTGACACTGAGCTATTTTTAGCTCTACTCTGTCCCTACTTAGTTTTTGCAGGTAACCGATTGAGACAAAGGGGTCTTTACCCATCAGACTTTTCCAAGCATGCTTGTACTTCAAATCCCCGCCATTAATGCTAAAGATATCGCATTTAATGCTCCTCACCTAACCGGCTGGATATTCAAATTATAAACCTTCTTCCCCAAGACTCAAGTCATTTACTCCTCCTATAAATAGAGGACTCAGAGCATTGAAGAGGGTTGGTGCATTGAAGAGAGTTGAATTATTTTGAAGCATTGAAGCTCAAACATTCCTTGTCCCAGCTATCATTAGACATTTAATAGGACATACACTTGTGCACAAACTCATCAAAATTGTCAGTATTCCCGAACTAGATTATTTAAGGAATACATTTTTTGAGTTTTTTACACACCCACCTGAGTGAGATAAGTTCTTTGGACTTGCCACTAAAAAACACTTGGTCAGATTTTGTATCACGATCCATTTGTGATCTCTAGAGTTTAGATCTTTGTAACAGGCAAGGACGTGCTTGTAATATACTAGAGAAAGATAATAGTGTACTTAACCCAAATCCAAGTTCTGACCAAACTTGGTAGAGGACGTAGCAGTATTTACACTGTGAACCTCTCCAAGCACTTGTGTCTCTTTGTGTTTGTTTTATTTCTGTCTTGATCTTGCCGGTTGGAAACCTATCACCGGCAACTCGTTATCATTCATACTGATTCATTGTTATTTCCTTTGACCAATCTCTTGAAACTGCATTGAACTTTTTGAAATCACTTTTGTTAAACCAAGCTCTCAAAACCTTTTCATACTGATTTTGTGTGAGTTAAACTTAGTCACATCTTCTCCGCTGTGCTTACTGATAATAATTTGCATACTGATTAGTGACTTTGCTTTTGAAAGTGTTTTCTTTGGAAAAGTTTAAATTAGGCTATTCACCCCCTCTAGCCTATTTTCCTACCAATTGGGCCTAACAATTGGTATCAGAGCTTGGAATTTGAAAGAAATTTCCAAGCTTTGTAGCTTGTTCGCCGATACCATGGCAGGAAAAATCATGCAGTCATTCAACATCACCACCATCCCGTTGTTAAATGTCAACGAGTTTGGTGTCTAGAAATCTCGTATGATAAAGTATATGAACTCAATCGATGACCGGTTGATGAAGGTCATAGAAGGTGGTCCAATCATTCCTTTAAAGGTCTCAACCACCTACCGACCTATTCCCTCCACGCCGCTGACACAACATGATGACCCTGACACTGAACAAGAAACCCATGTTCAAATTGAAGAAACTCTGGTTGAAAAACCTAGAGAGGAATGGACCGAAGATGACAAAATTTCAGCTGCCCTTGATGGAAAAGCGTGCCACATTATCTCTTGTGGATTGGATGACAAGCAATACAAACTTATTGACTTGTGCTCCACGGCTCAAGAATGCTGGAATAAGCTCCTTGTATACTTTGAAGGTGATGAAAAGGTGAAGGACAACAGACTCTACGATTGCATTGCTGAGTTTGAATCCTTCAAGAAACAAGATGGTGAGTCACTCAGAAGTGCCTACGACAGATTTTGCGAGGTAAGTAATTTACGTGCTTCATTAGGTAAGGTGTATACTATGAAAGACCTAAATATTTGTTTTATAAGTTCCTTGGGAAATGAGTATTATACCAAGGTCACTGATGTAAGAGAAGTGAGATACTTAAACAAGACTACTATTCAGAATCTTGTGTCTAGTCTATTTCTGTATGAGAGAGAACTGCAAAAACTTAACGTTCTCGATAAAAATTTCAAAAACTTGTCTCTATCAGCTCAGTCACAGATATCTTTCCCTTCAAACAAATACCCTCCTATAGATCCCCATCAAACACCCTGCAGTTCCAAAACCTCAGAAACAACCTCAGAACAACCGATGGAAGAAGACGAGTTCACCGCCTTCGCCAGAAACTACAAGAGGTTCACAGACTTCAAAAGGATGCAGAAAGAAAATTACCAGCAACAAAAGTCATTCACACCACCATTTCAAAAACCAGCAAGCTACAATAAACCCTCCACAAGTGCTACCGATGGAAAGAACAACAAAGGTGACTTGGTTTGCTTTAATTGCAGAAAACCTGGTCACTTTGCTTCCAAATGTCCTCAACCAAAATATGAGTATGTGAGGAAGTCAGTAAGCAAGAGACATCCTAAGTCTCGAAGCTTTGTTGCCAATGAAAGCACAGAAAAGGCCTTACCGGTTTGGTGTGAAACTGACTCAGACGAAGATGCCGATGAAAATGAAGATGCTGATGTAGGTTTTGTTGCCCTAGACTTGGAAGATTCCAATATATCATCATTGCCGACTCCAGTCTACCGAGATCCATCACCTCCCAGAACTCCAGTCAGAGAAGAAGCTACTGGAAGACCTCAACCACACTTCAAAGAAATAAGTGTCAAAGCAGAAAACCCAAAAGGATACAAGGTTCATCAAGTAGGAACCTCACTCTATGGGCAGCGTAACTCTTCCCACTTCACTGCCACCAAACCAAAATCCTTACCGATGACCAGAAATTTATCATTCACTGAACATCCTAACATTGCCAAAAACCTTTCAAAACCCATCTTATCCCTACCTGACTTCTCATCTGAACCAATTCCCTCTGCCACTAAAATTTCATCCGATCATTTTCCTGAAATATCCAAAGCTGAAATGGTAGAGACAATGGATGAACTTTTTATTGATCATGAGAAGCTGAGTAGCGTTCATAAAGTGATGGATGCTGATTTCAATAGATTTCTGCAGAGAATGACTTGCTTATGTCTGAACTTAAAGTTCTCAAAGGACAAGAGCTTGAGTCTGTTCTTCTAAAGAAAGAAAATCTGGATCTCAAAAGTCAAGTGACAATATTGATAGCTCAGATCGAAGATCTTGTGAAAAGAAACAATCATCTCACAAGGATTGTTGATTCTTACACAAAATCTAGAGTTGATGTAGAAACAATCCTGTCAACCCAAATGTCATATAAGGACCAATCTGGGTTAGGATTTGATTCCAGCAGCAGTAGATCTACTGAAACTTGTGCGACCGAGAAAAAGGGTGAGAAAGTTAAATGTAGTTCTGTTAACTCAGTGCATGTGGATGCTAAGCCAGTATACAGTGTTTTGGCTATGAAGTATCCTAAGAACCAGAACAAACAGTGGATGCCGTAGAAGTCATGGACCAAGTCCATCAAGGAGTCTGTGGAACCCACATGAATGGTAATATGCTAGCAAAGAAAGACATCCGACTAGGGTACTATTGGGCTACAATGGAAGCCGACTGCACCGACATGGTTAAGAAATGCCACAAGTGCCAGATACATGCCAACTTGCAACACGCACCACCGTCCGTGTTATACCCCATGACATCCCCTTGGCCATTTTCTACATAGGGAATAGACGTCATTGGCAAAGTTCCACCAATAGGCCATAATGGGCACTCATTTATGTTAGTCGTCGTTGATTACTTCACTAAGTGGATCAAGGCTCAATCCTACAAGGTCTTAAATGCCATAAAGGTGGCTGAGTTCATTAAGACCAACATCATATGCCGATATGAGGTACCTTATGAGATTATATCTGATAATGGCTCACACTTTGAGAAAGAATGCGACCAACTACTTGCAGAGTACAAGATAGAGAGACAACAGTCGTCACCATACCGACCACAAACCAATGGAACAGTCGAAGCTGCTAACAAGACCATTGAGACCATCATTAGGAAAATGGTTAAGACTGGCAGAGACTGCCCCGAAAAAGCTACCTTTTACATTCTGGGGCTACCGTACTTCAATCCGTACTGCCACCGGTGAGACTCCATACGCCCTAGCCTATGGGATGGAAGCAGTGCTACCAATCGAATTAGAAGTACCATCACTAAGGGTTCTCCTAGAAAACCAAGTGAATGAAGTCGCATGGTTGAACAGTCATTATGAATAACTAGCCCTGCTAGATGAACGACGACTTCGAGCCGCCGAGCATATCCAAGCATACCAATGGAGAATGGCCCGAGCATTCAATAAGAAAGTCAAATCTAGAAACATTAAAGAAGGGGGCCTAGTCCTACGCGAACATCATCCTGGACCATTCAATCCTATGGGAAAGTGGGGACCAAGATGGATAGGCCCTTACATAGTCAAGAAGGTATTCTCCGGAGGAGTGGTGCAACTCGCAAACCTAGATGGAGATCAACTGCCGAAGCCCGTCAACATGGACAAGCTGAAGAAGTACTACTCATAAGTCCGTCCCCTATTTCAAAAAAAGAGAGAGAGAGAAAGCTCGCTAGGTTGAAAACCCGCAAGGGCGGCCTAGGCAAAAATTAGAGCCAAAGGCACGAGAAAAGAAGCCCGCTAGATTGAAAACCTGAAAGGGCGGTCTAGGCAAAATCAGGGTGTGCATAAAAAAAATAAAAAAAAAATAGGGGATAGTCTCGTACGAGACACCTATGTCTCGTGCGAGACATGTCAGTCAGCAGTCACATATTTTCTCTTTCTTAAACAAGAAATGTGATGACCTGAGCTTCTTATTTAATTGATGTAAAAGGAGAATGTAGGCAGCCTTTTGGTCCGGTCTATTCAATAAATAAAATCAAAATCTTGTCTTCTTATTAATTGAATGCATTTCAAGAAAGCAATATGAAAATTCTAACACAAATACCAACTTGCAAAAGAAAAATAAATAAAATAGTAAAAATCTAAACATTGGTCTATCGGTGGAAATCTCTCGATACTCCTAAGGATCTATTTCTTCCTTGACTTAGTAGGGGCTTGACCACGATCCGCCTTGTCATTCCTGTTCCTCTTGTGCAAAGGTATCTCGAAACTGGGAGGAACATCAAGTCTACTGAACACCGAAGGAGTCAGTCTCGCAAACACATGAGGCCTATCTAGAGCTTGAAATTTACCGAGAAGTCCGTTCGCTCTCTTCTCGTAAAAGTCACTATCCAGAAAATCTTGAGTGGCATCTACTCTGACATTAGAAGGATCCTCCTTAGCTTCCTTCTTCCTCAAATTCAAGCTAGGCTCGAATTGGTCCCCCAACAGAGAGCGGCGGATCTCATCAATACCCTCGACACTGGGACGGAGTTCTTTCAGAAACCAATCCAAATATTTTTCGGACAAATAGATGCCCCTCCATCATGACGAAGATTGGTCCAACGATCCATAGTGGTGCCTTGCCCCCAATCGCGAGCCAAGCTCGTAGAGAACTCTGAGTCCATGAAAGAAATGTTTTGTGGTCGTCCCCCTAACACGAAAGTGTCCTGCTGTTGACCGAATTATCGCATTACCCTTCGAGCAAAATAGAAAGAGGAGTCCCTCAAACCCAGAAGGACGACCCTGTCGTATCCAAGGGTATTAGCTACAAAGCTCCTCACCTTCCAAAAGGATGGGCACCAAACAATATCATCAGTCTCCGCTTTAGCAAAAAGATGGGCCCACTGCTCAATGCTGAGACCCCTCACCAACAGTCTCCGCCTATGGAAAGTATAAGGAGAATACTCGATCGGAGAGTCCAACAATTTGAAATGTTCTCTGAGCCAAATGGTCAACAATAATGGACTTCCCCGAGTCATAGAGCCGGTTCGATGTAGCTCATCAAGGCCATGAAGGGTCTCCCCCAAGATGAGAGGAATTATGTTGAAGGCCCGTCCTCTAGATTGTAGAACGATGTCCACGAGCTCCGTGTTCGTCATGCCACACTTGCTCATGAAAAGCACGCTTCGAAATAAGCACAATGCCAAGAGGCAGCACTGGGAATCCACACCATGACCTCGAGTCAACCGACCTTTAAATCTCCTAGGCAAAGAATGGAGATCGATATAGCGGTTGTGAATGTAACTCTGCGCCTCGGGAAGGCCTATACTCAATAGATCCCTGAGAGACTCCGCCGGTACCTTGTCATACTTGGACACCGCAATCACCCCTGTCAATGGCATATCCAAGATAGCCGCCATCTCCTCCACAGTAGGGACCATCCCATTAAGTGAAAAGTTGAAAAGATGAGTCGATGGATCCCAAAAGCATGCAACTCCCTTTAGAAGGTCCCATTACTGTTTTAGATTATTCAAGGTGAAAAGAATCTTGAAACCGAACATCTCCACAAATCTCTCTTGGCGAGGTTTATTGAATGAATGAAAAAACGTTGCTAAATCACCCTTGTAGTGTTCCACTAAGTCTGAGTCCAAGGAGAACTCGTCAACAATTATTGATGAAGGGACGAACTTACTTAGGGCCATTGGGAGCAAAAGGTTAAGAATTTTATCCAAAAGAAAAGTTCCCAGAACTGATTTAAGGCTGCATGGTATTCTAGGACGGACTAGAGGTGTTTATATACAGATTTGGACACCAAATCCTCGAGGAAAAAGGAGAAACATCCGCAGACTCAGAGGATGACTCGTACGAGACATCGATGTCTCGTACGAGGCATCTCCCAATACAGAACAGCAACAACTCTGCTCAAATTCCAGGTTGCCCGGTAAGTTAAAACATGTCTCAATCACCTCAGAAACTCACCCGAAACAGTTCATACATCACATACAAATGGCCCAACACGAATCCATCTCAAAAATTACCCCTCGGTTGACCATCCGGATTTGAATCAATCCATTTACATAGTCAGAAATAAAACTAAAATCAACTAATGTATTGTGTGTTAGAGTTAGGAAATAACTGTTGCATAGGTACAAAAAGAAAAATTGTCTTCGCCTTCGCCGAGGCAACAAATACATCATCGACAAAAAAGAGGGAATAGGGGATCCTATCTACTCGGCATCAAAAGAAAGGAGACGTCGCCACCTCCACGTGATCATTCGTCAGTCCGAGGTCTTTTCGTGCAAGAAGCCGACTCTGCTGTCTGGCGAGCCAATCGACCTAAGAGATCCGCAGTCTATCTCTTCACCCTCTTGGCATAGGCCATGAATTGGGCGAGCCGTCCCGCGACCTCTCTATACTCAGCAATGATCACTTGTTGATAAGAAACAAATAGAGATGTCAGAATCTTCAGATAAATGATAAATAAAGAGATGAAATGGTAGAATGACAGAAATGACGGAAGAAGGGTCATAAATTATACCATGGTCGCGTCAGCAGGAGGTACGAGTCCCTCAGGCATATCGTTCTGTGCGGGAAGATCCTCAACACTCTCTATACCCTCAGCCATGCTGTAGGTAAATAAAGATGGTCCAAGTTGTGGACGGAAAGGGATGTGGACGACTCCCTGGGCCTGAGCCTGATCACCCTCCAGAATCAACCAGGGCATTAGACGAGCGAGGAAGTCCTGATAATCAGCCTCCAAGGACATATGGTCAAAAGCATCCTGACCAATAATGAGGTCCCCTCTCTCCTCCTCCGCGATGGCATAAGAGTTAAGCATATGGGCCGGCGGGTCTAAATGGACGATAACATCGAGTCTGCCACCACCCTGCTAGCGAGAGACTCCCTCTCCTAAATAGAAGCATCCCCCGCCAAGGCCAATCATCGGCAACCTCATACCGGCAAAACCCGTAGGCATGATTAATGCCCAGACTCTGCCAAGGGAAGAAAGCGACAGCGGACTCAGGGACGGCCTCCCACCTGTCAAAATACAACCGCATACGCTCCACTGTCATGTCATCCCCCTCTGCATGCTCATCACGAGTATCCCTGTTACCCTGGCGCCATCTCAAAGTATCTGAGAACATAACAGTGTTGTCTCGAAGGTTAAAAGTGAAGAGACCGAACATGGCGTATCCCCAAGCCTGCAAAATAGAAAAAACATAAAAGATGTCAATATACAAATAGCTCAGATGAAAAATGCTATCAAAATAAACTGGGGCTGAAATAAAGGAGGAATACAGAAGAAGATGAGTATTATACCTCCCAGGCGTGACTATAGCCGCCTAAGCCAGCGTTCGCACGATCCCGCGAACTCTCATCCATAGTCACATAGCAGTGAGCTAAGCCTTCCAATCCCAACCGCATCAGTCACATGCTGCATATCCCTCAGGCAGCTCAACAGAGTAAACAAGGCGGTCGATGCATGATTTGCAAATAGCATCTCAGAAAAGGCCCAACACAGAAAGCCGCGGACGGCTGCAATACGGGTGTCGGTAAGGTGCATCTGACCGGCATTAATGGTAAGATAGGCATCAACCTTGTCCCTCAAGGCCTTCAGAGGGACACCCTTGCCTAGGGTGCACACAGAGAAGCCCAGAAAATGCCTCATATCATCCCCGCTGGGAGAGAAATCCGTATCAACCTCAAGAGGCTCACCGAAGATGGCAAGCCCAGTAATGGCATGAAAGTCAGTAGGGGTCATGGTAACCTCCCCCCACCGCATATGCATAGTATGAGTGCTGTCCCACCAATGCTCTCGAATAGCCCGGAGCAAGTGAACGTTCATCCTCTCACCGACTAGGCCTTCAAAGAAGGGTTTCAGCCCGAGATTCTCGATCTCTTCCTTCATCTCGCAATTGAGAGTTTCCCACCTCTCGGCAACTGCTCGCACGCTGCCTCTACAATTATCATTTACCCTAAATGGCTGCAAACAACAAAGGCAAAAGAGACGAATGTCAGAAAATCGGTAAAATCCTCATTTAAGCATTTTACCTGAAAAGTCACAGAATTGCCTAGAACGACAGTCAAAATCATGTACTACTATACTACAATGATTTTCAACATCAACAAGGGTGAAATTCCGTTGAAAGATCAGCCATGCATGATAAACCCTAGCAACAATAATTCTAGGCAAAATTCGATGAAAGTCGAACTGCGAAGGCACCAAATTAAGACATGCAACGACGAAATTGACATGGAAACTCAGTCAAAGGAAGAGATCCTTACCTGCCTCGTCCGAACGGCGTGAGAAATATGATCATCAGGAAACGGGCATAACTCATCCATTGCCCACACTTTGCCTCTCATGTGCTTACCAAAGAGGTGTTCCCTGTGAGAACGATTTGCACCGGCCATTTGAAAGGGTTGGGGATTACCAGAACTTGGTGAAAACAAAGATTTTTGAGTGAAAAAATTGCCTAGGGTTGAGAATTCCCGAAATGAAATAAGAAAAGTGATTTGAAAATCACCTTCAGCGCCTCTAATATGCGTAAAAACAGAGAAGTCTCGTACGAGACATCGATATCTCGCGCGAGATATCGTCAGAAAAATCTCAGAAAACCCTGTTTTCTTGGGAAATTCGAGAAAAGCCCTGCTTTTAACAGAAAGGTCAGAAAAAAGCCCCTTTTGACTGAAAGGTCGAATCTGAACCCGGTTCAAGATGGAACATTGAGTCATTAACAAATGGATATTTTCAGAATTGGAACAAGCAAAGTTGTTTCTCAGTACGAATTTATTTTCACCGCGCATCTAAGATCATAGGTGAGCAACGAAATCTGCATCAGCAAACTTTAAATCCTATGACTGTCATCAAGACGTAGGTTAATGGCACAGGATTTACAACCGAGTATCCCATGACTGTTATCAAGACGTAAGTTAATAATACAGGATCCTACCATTCAGAGTCCCATAATTGTCATCAAGGTTTAAGCTAATGGCATAGGATTCACATTTTTAACGGAAAGGCAGTCTCGTTGAAAGGGGAAGCAAGGTCCAAGTAATTGGCGTCTCCAAATCCGGGTATCCCATGACTGTTATCAAGACGTAAGTTAATAACACATGATCCCACCATTTAGAATCCCATAATTGTCATCGAGGCGTATGTTAATGGCATAGGATTCACTTTTCCGGTGAATAAGGAAACCTCGTTGGAAGGAGAAGAAAGGATCCAAGTAATTGGCGTCTCCAAACCCAAAGTCCGATAATTTTTATCAAGACGTATGTTAATAACATAGGATTCACATTTTACGGAGAATAAGGCAACCTCGTTGGAAGGAGAAGCAAGGTCCGGGTAACTGGCGTCTCCAAAATCGAAGACGGTTCGTCATCAACAACAGGGCATGTTCAGAATTGGAGTCAAAGAGATTGATTCCTCAGTATGGATTGCAACTGGAGACATTTCATCATCAACAAAAAGGAGTATATTCAGAATTGGGTCAAGGCCATTGATTCCTCAGTATGGGTACACTCTAAACTCTAAACTTTACTTACCGCAAGTATTGTTTTCAAAAATGATTTTCAAAATACCTTAAACCTCAGTTTTTGCGTGTTTTCAGAGTCGAACTACGTTTGGTCTAATTTCCTTGCGAGGAATACGTAGGCAGCTTTTTAGCAGGACCATACCCCTAGTTCAAAATGGCGTCTTTTCTATCGACGACGGTACTTCATCCATAAGTATCGTTACCGAGGGTCTCTGTAGACACCCCATTTTGGACATTCATTTATGATCACACTATTTCTGTGTCTCGCCTTTGATTTGGGTCGAAACTCGTTAAGTTGGGCATGTTTCGTTAAGTTTCAGACTGACTCCGTTAGTCAGGGGCCAAAATGAACATTAAAACTACTGCAGAGGGCAAATAGGGAATTCCAGCACTGAGATGCCTCGTACGAGACATTGATGTCTCGTACGAGACATCCCCCTTAACAGTCGGGGTTTTGGTCAGTTTCCTTGTTGATCTTAACCCCTTTTTTTTTTGCTAAACACTTAACCAATCCGGGAAAACCTATTGGACGATCTTAGAGTCCAAAAATACCTTTGTGAGAATCAAGTCTTAGATTCCCATCACAACTTACCTTCTTGGCCAATACCCTAGGTCCAGAACCCCTATAAATATAGAGCTTCATGAACCAGAAAAAGGCTAGAATCCTTATTCAGCCAAAAACCACTCCAAATCTGATCAAAGAGGTCCCCATAATCAGTCCCTCTTCCTCACTCACGAAATTCAAGCCTCCATAACATCATTCAAGCCAAGTTTATTAGAGATTCAAGGCCTTTAGTCAAGGCCATCCATAGGATTCTTGAAGAACGCTTAGGTAAAACTCTTTGTTTTTATGTCTTCTCATCTCCTTCTTTGTCTTTGAAGTAGTGTGATTCCATTAAAGGATTAGCCTAGAGCCTCTCCAATCTATGGAGATGGTCTCGAAGCACATGATCCAACATCCCAAATAAGTAAGCAATTATTTATTTTTTTGTTTTCTTTTTACATACATTTTGCATGATTTTGAAACAATGAAGATGATTTCTTAGCAAGACCAATTCCTTAACCCCTGATTGGGTGAATTGGGTTCGGTTCCTTGACCTTCCCAATTCATACGGTTTAACCCCTGAAGTTCCGGTCCGGTTCGGCATATATGTGACCCTGAACCGGCCCGCAGTCCGGTTTGGTCCCTACCGACAACAACATGGTGGCGACTCTCAAACAATCAAAAAACGGCACCTCGAAGTCACAAAAACAAAAAACCCGCGCGCAAACACCTATATTTCAATCCTTATTTCAATTTATTATTCTTCTCTTAATGTAATCTTTAGCATAAAAATCAATAAAACAATTCTATTTTATTTTCCTATGCAATTTCCCTTTTCTTTACATTATAATTGTTAGCACTACTAATAAATTGAAGGACTTTTTAGCATTAGAACACCTTTAGTAGCAAGACCCGCGTAAGCGGGGCGGAGTGGGTGTTTAAGTACTTTCCACTCCGTCACCTAACCCCCGAACCCCTCTCTTCCCGAATCTCTAGTTTTGTATATAAATTAGGCTATTTCTAGGTTTTTCTTATGTTCCTCTAAAAACATAGGTGGCGACTATCACAATTAAAATCAAATAGACATCCTAGGATCCTTCCACCGCTCTAGCCAAGTGGTGGGCTCTCCCGGGGTATCTACACCTGCCAGTCAGATTGCAGATTTTAATCCAATTTTGATTGGACGGAATTTAATCCATTTTGAGGGTTACTACCTAGTTCGTCCTGGAACAGTGGATTCTGTCACCCTAGAATATGAGCCCCTTATTTTTCACCTGTATTGCACTCTCTCAAACGGACAATTTGAGCAAAGGTCTCATATTCTCATCGGAATCCACCATTCAAATTAGCCAAACCTAAGTGATTCCGTAATTGTTTTGCACTTTGTCATACAACGCCTTTAATGCAATCAAACCTTATGAATTCTTGTAAGGGACAACCGAAAGGGACATTGTCAAACGCAGGATATTGATGGCGAAAGAGACTAGACTCGATGAACGCAGAAAAATTCTCAATTTCACAATCGCAATCCTTTGTCCGATAATTTTTTTACCGAAAGGGACATTCGTCAAGAATTTATGAAGGGAGTATTATAGATTGTAGAAGAAGTGTTATTTTAGGCAACGATTAAAACAACCCTAAGAATTGAACCGACCGGTCTCAAGGAGTGTTTTATTAACTATTATGTATGCATGAGGTTGATGCAGGGCTTACGGCTAAGGCTCCCCATGAACACAGTCTAGGAGCGTGTCACGGAGTGGGTACACCATCTTTGGAGAGACCGTTGAGTTCCACTCGTAGAGTGGGGGTGCTGACCGACATCCGTCCTCCGATTGGGACCCGGGTTATAGGGTATATAGTGAAACTATTCTACATGTGTGCACGTGTGTGAGAGTCAAGTTCTAGGTGTCAAAGGGAAAATGGAAAGTTTTTTTTTTTTGAAAATCAAATAAAAACATGCAATGGCCGGGCCAAGTGGCTGCCTACGTTTCCCTCTTATGGAGGAACTTAGGCCCTCGTAGTTCACACATAAAGCATAACACAAGTAAAGCGGAGAACATTCAAGTTTGCAAATACTCCTGCAAAACAAAGTTAGTTTTATGATATATGGGGAGTTTTTTTGTCGTTATGAAGGTCCTAAGACTCAGAAACAGGGGGAGGGAAGATCTAGAACCCTGTTTACGCATTTGAACCGGATGGAATCCATTTTTCAAACTAGAAGAACCAAAGTGTCGGACAAAAAGAAGATGCCTCGTACGAGACATCAAAGCCTCGTACGAGGTATCCCCTCTGGGAACAGAAAACATTATAGATTTGCAGAATTTTAAGAATGATGATGATTCTTTCAACACAAGTCTAACCCTCTTATTATGATCTTCTCCCCAGCAGAGTCGCCACTGTGAGTGTGCGTCCTTTTCGCCGTTGTTTAAGGGTTTGGTTGTTTGTAAGGACTTGATGTTGCTCGATTTGTTGTTAGTCGCCATCATGTTTAACGGAACACAGACCGTGAGACTCTTGAGTTCGGGGGTTAAGTTATGGATTGGGAAGTTCAAGGAGAACCCAATCCACCCGATCTAGGATCGGTCTTTCTACGAACTCACCATCATCATCTTTAAAATTATGCAAAACATGTACAAAGGAAACCAAATAAATATTTTTTTATTTATTTGGAATGTCTTATCATGTGCTTCGACACCATCTCCATGAATTGGAGAGGCTCTAGGCTGATCCTTTTGATAGAATCACACTACATCAAAGCCAAGAAGGTGATGAGAAGAGAGAAAACAAAGTAGTTACCTAAGCGTTCTTCGAGAATCCTATGGATGGACTTGACAAAAGGCCTTGATGATCCGAAAGTTTGACTTGAGTTATGTTATGACTTGATCAATTTCGTGGGTTATCTTGGTGAGGCTGGTATGAGGGTGTTTTGATCAGATTTTGAGTGATTAGGAGATGCGAGGAACCTTTATTAGGGGTTTTAGTTCAAGGACCCCTTTATTTATATGATTTTGGTGACTTAAGGATCAAGCCAAGGAGGTAAATTTGGATGGGAATCAAAGACTTAATTACCAAGGAGTTGTTTTTGGACTCTCAGATCGTACTTCCATTATTACCCGGATTGTGGAGTGTTTGCCAAGAAACGGGGTTGAGTTCTATAAGGAAACTGCTGGAAAACCCGTCTGTCAAGGGTGATGTCTCGTACGAGACATTAGATGTCTCGTACGAGACATCTTGTGTTTGAATCACAAATTTTCCCTTCAGCTCATTTTAATGTTCATTTTGGCCCCTAACTAACGAAGTCAGTCAAAAACTTAACGAGACATGTCAAACTTAATGAGTTTCGACCCAAATCAAAGGCGAGACACAAAAGCAGTGTAATTATGAATGAACGTTCAAAATGGGGTGTCTACATGTAGACACCCCATTTTGAACTTACAATCATGATTACAATACTCTTGTGTTTTGCCTTTATGTTTGGATGAAAACTCGTTAGTTTCGTCATGTTTTGTTACATTTTCTGACTAACTCCGTTAGCTCTGGGATTAACTGAATAACGAAACAACTGAGAGGGGAAGAATAGTCATCTGGACTAGATGTCTCGCGCGATACATCTCCCTTAGTCTTTGAGTTCGATTTCGTTTCCTTTTCTGTTTCGATCTCTTTCTTGGTCAATACTCTCCTAATCCGAGAAATATCTAATAGGAGACTTTCAAGAGATTTCCTAGTGATTTCTTACCTCCTTAAACCTCTCAAAATAAAGACTGCATTTCCTACCAAACTTGGGAATCCTTTTCTTGGTGGAAAATTCTTCAAACAGCTATAAGTAAAGGGTTCCTCCTCTTTTGTTTCCCATAACAACATTATTTTCTCTGCCGAAGCTCTATCACATCATCCTTCCTCTCACAAATAATTCCAAACACATTCATAAACTTGAAGCTTTTGGATCATCATAGCCTTTGTTTAGGCTATCAATTGGAATCACGCGTTCTTCAAAAAGGGCAATCTTCCCTAAACTTTAATATTCTCTTCTCATCTATTCTATTTCTTTTAGAGTGGTGTAATCCTATCAAAAGGATTAGCCTGGAGTCCCTTCAATTCATGAATGCGATCTCAAAGCACATAATCTGACATTCTTAATAATTAAATAATTAATTATTAGTTGGAATTGGCGCTCCTTGACCTTATAAATCCATAACCTAACCCCCAAACTCTTGAATCTCTGGACATATAATTTCTTATTGCTAAAATAAGTGGCGACTCTAAAATAAAGTTAAAAAAAGGAAATTCTCACATTCTCACAGTAACAACAAATAATAATCAAATAACATCTCTTTATTTATGCGATATAAAATGATAACAAAATATCGTTCTATTAACGAGCCTAGAGCATACACACCACCGGGTTATGGTCATGTAAAGCTAGAGGTGACGGTAGAGAAGCTTGTTCCATTTATAGAGAAGGCACCTAAACGAGAGTTGAATGTCCTCTTTGAGAACTTGAAGTATGCATATTTGGGTAAGGGAGAGACACTCCCAATGATGATTTCGAGCAGCTTGACAGAGAACCAAGAAAGAAGATTGGTTGATGTGATTCGGGAGCAAAAATTTGTGATTGGTTGGACTATTACCTATCTCAAGGGTATTAGTCCATCTTTGAGTATGCACCAGATCAACCTAGAAGAGGGTGCTAAGCCGGTGAGGCAACCACAGTGGAAGCTTAATCCACCGATGATGGAGGCAGTGAAGAAAAAGGTTTTGAAGCTACTGAAGATGGGGATCATCTATCCCATCTCCAACAGCAAGTGAGTGAGTCCCACGCAGTGTGTGCCCAAGTACGGCGGGATCACGGTCTCCCAAAATCAGAAAGGAGAGATGGTGCCAACCCGGGAACAAACGGGAGTGTGTGTTGGCATTGATCTTTGACGGTTGAATGAGGTAACTCGTAAAGACCACTTTCCCCTCCCTTTTATTGATCGGATGTTGGATAGGTTAGCAGGAAGGGGGTATTTTTACTTTCTTGATGGTTTTTTTGGGTATTTTCAAATATATATGGGATGTAATATTTCATGAGCTTAAAAGTTGAGTCCCAAGTGTCAGAAAAATTAAAGGCATAGTCAAGTCAAAGTCAACAAGGTGGAAAAAATGTGAGTCAACCCGATGGTGTGGAAGAAAAGAAGAAAAGCTGAAGAAGGATCAGAGCACGAGTTGGACCAGCTGGTCCGAGTCTGATGTGGTGGATTATATACATTTAATTCCTATGTTTTTATGAGACAAAATAGTGATTTTGATTTATTTAGATTAGTTTTTATGTATTTTAGGGCAATTATATAATTATGGGGTTTAATTGTAATCCAGGGGTATTTTAGTCTTTTTAATATTTTTATCCGGATGTAATTTAATTATGTGGTAAAATTATAAGTCCCAATTCATCAATAAAAGTTAAAAATCAACCATGAAGAAGGAATAATGAGTCCACAAATGGTGGTGAAAAATAGAGTGGCCAATGAAGAATTGGGTTAAAACCAAGGAAGAAGTTCTGTATGGTTAGAAGAAGCAAAGCGGCCCACATGGACTGAAGCGGCCCAAATGAATTGAAGTGGCCCAAGACCAACAGCCAGTACACTCCAACATTGAGAGTGAGGCTGGAAGTCTTCAGCACGTATATGCGAGAGCGCGACTCGTGCGCACGACTGCCAGGTTCGACATGAGTCGTGCGGATTGGAGTGACTCGTGCTCGGCCGCGTGAACAGAGTTCTCAGCGAGTGGGGCGGCTTCTGGCGTGTGAAGAGTGCGCGACGGCGCGTGAGGTCGACTTTTCTGCAGATTTTCCTTTTATTCTCTTAATTTCTTTTCTTATTTTCTTTCCTTTTTGAATTAGGACTTTTCTAAGATATTTAAACTAGTTTTCTTTCATTGTTTTAATCTTTTTATCCCTATTCATAATTTTACTTGTGGTTAAATTAATCTATTACGAGGGTTTATAGACTTGATCAACCTATTTATCCTCGTTAATTGATTTGTGCTAGAATTTTCTATTGCTGTGCCAGTGTAGAAATTCATCGTAGCATCTTCATAAATTGTGTCTGTGTCATAGCAATTTGTGAAGTGTGTAAATTTAGACAATTGTCTATCTTGATAAAATGTGTTCTTGATCTTAGTCTATTAAATCATTCATTAATTGATATTTAGATCTAGACTGTGACAGTTAGATTTATTTATTAATTAAAGTTTTTAGTGAGTGTGCCACGGCTATTTAACTAATTTGAAAGAAAAGACATAGATTGAAATAAGGGTTAATGACATATTAGGGCTTGAACTTCAGGGGGTGCGTCTAAAAGGGGCCTGGGTTTTTTTCCGCTAAATCAGAGCTCAATATCTCAAATTTTCGGCAGTTAAGGGTTTTTTGACGGAAATCGTTAGAAAAGTCAGTTAAGTGCCATGTGCTGTGCACGTGATCGACTAAATGGATGGATTTGAATTTCATACTAACTATTAAGGGGTGAGATGTAAAAGTCTGAAACTATAGGAAAAAATTAAAAATATATCTCTCTAAAATATTACATCCAACCCCTTCTTCTTCCCAAATCAAACCCAGATCCACCCCCCTCTTCTTCCCAAATCAAACCCAGATCCACCCCCTTCCTCCGGTACTACCACCATCTACTCTGACTGCCACCGCCACCACCATCATCACCGATATACTCCACCAAACCCATCACCCGCCATTAAATATCAAAGCAAACCAAATCATCCAAATCAAAACAAAAAAATTATTCAAAATCAAAACAAATAAATCATCCAAAAAACAAGGGTTGAAGGCCGGCATTGAGGGGAGAGAGAACGGGTTGGCCTTGAGAGAGATTTGCCAGAATTTAGGCCATGGTGCGGAGAGGAAGCTGTGGTGATGGTCGTTGGCGGTGATAAGATCTGGCCGGAGTTGGGGGAGGCAAGGGAGAATCGCCGGCGGTGAAAAGTTGTTCGGTTGCTGTTGCTTGGCCGGAGTGGGTACGGTGGCGAGGGTGAGGGGTTCGTCGAGATTGGGATCGAGAGAGAGAGAGATTGAGAGAAAGGCCTAGGGCTTTGATTGATGTAGAAATTTGGGGGTTTGGGGAGATGGTGAGTGCGGCTGTGGGTCGGCGATGGATAAGGAGAGGGTTAGGGTTCCTGCTTCTTTCTTTTGAAGGAGGAGCGGTACCTTACTGTTCTTGATTTTTTTTTTTTTTTTAATTTACTTTGTTAAAGTTTCTATTAAATTGTAATTAATCATTTTAAATAAGAATGTGGATTTTTTATATTTTAATAAGTCTATTTTTTAAAATGTTGTATAATAATATTAAGTATCTATAATACTCACTCCGTCCCATCCGAAATAGAATTCTTGGTCCGACACGGGGATTAAGGAATAATAATCTTTTATTATAAAAAATTGTTTGAAAATTAGGTGTTGTGAGTATGAAGGAGAGAGAAAGTGGGTGGGGAATAATAAATGAAAAGAAGTTGTGAGTATGACAAGTTGATCCTACTAATAAAAAAAATAATAAAAGCTTTCCATTTTGGGATGTCCTATTTCGAGTGGGTCCTACTAATAAAAAAGTAATAAAAGCTTTCTATTGTAAATAGTGATAATTACTTTATGTTGTTTTAAATTTGGTGAATGTAAAAAGTAATTTATTATGTTCATAGAATAAAATTTAAATTTATTTATAATTTTATTTATTTTAAATTTATTATTTAGAAAATAATCTAAATCCTTTTATCTTTAATATAGCTATTAGATTAATTTGTTTAATAATTTTGAATTTTTTAATAAATTTATTTTATAAATGATAATTACTTATTTTATTATATACTTGATTATTTAGAAAAAATATTTATTTCATTTTAAACCTTTTGAGTTTCAAAAATTTCACTAAAACCCTTACAAACTAATATCATTACCAACCCATCCAGTTTGACGATCACGTGCTCGGCACATGGCACTTAACTGACTTTTCTAACGATTTCCGTCAAAAAGCCCTTAACTGCCGAAAATTTGAGATATTGAGCCCTGATCTAGCGGGAAAAAAAACTCAGGCCCCTTTTAGACGCACCCCCTGCAGTTCAGGCCCTAATCTGTCATTAACCCTTGAAATAAATCCGTCAAGTGAATAGAGTGAAAAGAGAAAATAAGTACCGATGATATTTGAATATAAAGGCGGGGATAGTATCAAATATGAAGTATTGGTTAATTATTGTTTTTGCTTAATTTAGTTTTGTTTCCACTTAGAGGATTTAATAATCACATTTTCCCTCCAATCTTGTCAAGTGACAATTACGTAAATAAGTAATCGTTCTTCGTGGATAGATTCTACACTTTTTCTAGCTTTATTAATTAGGACCGAGTTCTGGTTTAAATTTGTAGGTCTGCGATTTAGCCTACCTGAGTCGGACTGGAGGAGCACGAAAGGATCAGTATGTATGGCTACTCGGACCAAGCACGAATTGATTTCACAAGAACGAGTCATGCTTATTAGCACGAGTCGTGCTAGCAGCGAACTGGAAGACAGAGGCGCTGATCAGAGCAGACATATTCGTATTGTTTTTAGTTTATTTTCCTTATTCTTTTTCCTTGATAGATTAGAACTTGTCCAGAGTATTTAAACCCTAGAGTATTTAAACCCTATTGCTGCTTTATTTTAGGGATCGTTCTTTATAGTTTTCAACAAAGTTTTCTTTTTGTTTGGAAATCAAAACCCTTGTATGGAGAGGTAAATCCAATTGCGTTGAGTTTGAATCTTATACCGAATTTTAATTCAATTGAGATATTTCTTTTAATCCATTGATTCTTGTTCATAATTTTACTTGTTCTATAGATCTATTTCTAAGGTTTGTGGATTTGATCAATCCATTAGTCTTTGTTGTTGATCTTTGCTAGAATCTATTTTTCTGTGCTAGTTTAATAGATTCACCGGAACATCTTCACAAATTGTTTGTGTGTCATAACAATTTGTGAAGTAAGTAAAATTAGACAAATATATATCTATTCAAATAGAATGCGTTCTTAATTTTAGTCTCTTAAATCATCATCAATTAATATTTAAATCTTTTATGTGCCAGTTAGTGTTTAATATTGATTAGGGTTTTAAACTTGTATGCCATAATTTTTAACTAGTATTAAAGAAGAGACAGAGATTGAAACACATTTCGTGACAAGTGAATAGGATTAACGGAGAAAAAATTATCAGTGATATTTGAATTTAAAGACGAGGATAATATGAATTTTGAAATACCTTTAAATCATTTTTTTAATCACTTAGTTTATTTCACATCTTAGGATATAATAAATCACAATTTACTTCCAATCTTGTTAAGTAACAATTACGCAAATAGCTTATCGTTCTTCGTGAATCGATCATGCACTTGTCTTAACTACATTTTTAGTGGCCGAGTTCTGGTTTAAATTTATAGGTGTGCGATTAGCCTACCAATAGTATAAATTGTTTTCAGATGAATCAAAGAAAAATATAAAATTTGCAATAATATTTCGTAACAAAATGAATGTTCAAAAATTTAAATTATACATTATTTATTATTTTTTTCTCCATAGAAAAATGGATGTTCAAAAATTATTTTTTTTATTAAGAAGAGGGCTCTTTTAAATATTTATTTTGAAACGTGAAAAATAGTACTCGCTCAGTTCCAAACTAAAGTTTTTACTTTTTTCTATTTGAGTCAGTCTTGTGAAAAACCTGTTTTACACTAAGAGATGTGTAAAACCCGTTTTACATTAAGATATTATGTTTTACTTAAGGGATCTAGATTTTCGCTTTCTATTTTGTTTTTGGTTTATCTCAAACTAAAGTTATTAGTTGCTTTATTATCTAAAATAGACAATGACACTAACTTGTCATTCTCACAATAAAACCTCTTTTCATAATCACAACATTTATTTTTTCTTAATTTTCGTACAAAATCAAACTAAGACCATCCACAATGGTGACCAAAGTCATCAACTTCTCTTTCCTCCACATCAGCTCCACGTCATCAGTCATCAATAACTACAACTTAACACAATTTTACCCACAATGGTGACGAAAGTCATCACCTTCTCTCTCATACTTTTTACTATACCCCACTATACTTTCTCTTTCTTACTCATTTTTATACCAATTATTATCATTATATTATTTTGATATTATTAAATATATATGATAATAATATATATATTTATTAGATATTTATTAGATATTTTAATAATAAATTAATATATATTTTAATATTATTATTATTTAACAAATATAATAATTTATATTAATAAGTCAACAATATATTATTATAAAATACATAATTTAACATGCAACAACAAATTAAAAATCAAATTACTTAATTTAGCATACAAAAGAAAAAAAATTATATAGTACACACTATAATAAATAACACACAATTTCAATTATCATCAACTTCCTCATTAAATTTTTCCCAAATATTCTCAATCAAATCATTCTTCAATGACTTGTTGATAGTTTTGTCTCGAACCCGACTTCGATTACTCATATATGATGATAAGTCATACTCTCGAACATTGGAGAAAGTAAAGCTTTGATTTCCACCGCTTGTTGATGCTTGATTTTGAGATGAATCTTCTTCATAGTCTTTTGGATCAAAATGTGTATATGTTGAACGGTCGTCTTCAACTATCATGTTGTGAATGATGATACAAGCTAGCATAATTTTACCTAAGATACTCCTACTCCATGCTAGAGCAGGCTGTCGAACTATCGATCTTGTAAAACTCCAAAAGCACGCTCCACATTTTCCGAACCGACTCTTGTTTTTTAGCAAATAATTTATGCTTTGCCGTCTGCGGGGCACTAATTGATTGAATAAACACTGCCCATTTTGGATATATCCCATCCGTAAGATAAAATCCCATGTTATATAAATGATTATTCACAATATAATTAACAAGCGGTGCATTACCTTCTAATATATCTGTAAACACTGGAGAACGATTAAGGACATTTATATCATTACACGAACCTGGTGTTCCAAAGAATGCATGCCAAATCCATAGATCACGTGAGGCAACGGCTTCTAGGATTATTGTTGGCTTTTTATTTCTACCTTGAAATTGTCCTCTCCATCCACGTGGACAATTTTTCCATGTCCAATGCATACAGTCGATACTGCCCATCATTCTTGGAAATCCACACTCCTCTCCTTGTCGGAGTAACATAACTATATCATCAGCATTCGGCCTTCTCATGTAACGATCGCGGAATTGGGTTATGACACCTTCAACAAAATGAAGAAGGCATTCCTTCGCTGTAGTTTCAGCGACATTTAGATGTTCATCAACTGAGTCGTATGCAGTACCATATGCTAATATTCGCATAGCAGCAGTGCATTTTTGCTCAATCGATAAACCAAGTCTACCACTAGCATCAACTTTCTGGTGGAAATAGTCATCAGATGCACGCAATGCTTCCATGATGCGACAGAAGACATGGTGTCTCATTCGGTATCTGCGACGAAACATTTCTGGAGGATAACTGGCGTGTTCAGCAAAATATTGTTTATATAGTATGTTATGGCCCTTTTCACGTTCTCTGCGCATGTATCTTTTTCGAGCTTGAAGGAGTGGCCTCTCAACAGTTGATGAAATAAGAGGAATGAATGAGCGTACGACAGCTTCTTCATTTTGGCATCTTTCATTAGCCGATCTATTACATTGCTTGACTATATCAAACATCACTTCGAAATCGTTATCACTTGAACTTGAAGATGATGAGCTTGATGAGGAATACATTTTTTTTGGAAGGTTTAAGGCACCTTGGAGAAGGATTGGAGGATGAGTGTTGATTTTGTGTATAAAACTTATACACAAAAATTTCTTTAATAGAGAAGAAAATAATTGTGGCAAACATGAAATGTCAGTTTATCAACATTGGATGCTCTAAAAGATGAAAGATCATTTTCAAGCTTTATTGTTGAAATGACCTATCAACATTGGATGCTTTGATATAACTAAAATATCTTACATAAACAGATAAAGTGACATATCAATAAAAGACAGACAGTGTCGGTTTCATCATTTACTAATTTCAATGAACAACAATATCTTACATTAATAGATAAAGATAAAGATTACAATACATTAAAACATAAGAAACTAAATAAAATTACAACAATACATAGAATTTAAGCAAACACTACACAATTTATAAATTAAACTAATATAACTAAATATCCTTGAATTCTTCATACAGTCTAGCATAGAGGTCAGTTTCTTTCTGTGACAATACTGATTTCCCCATTAATATACTATAAAGTTTGAACCTTTTATTCCGTTCCTTTTCCGCTTGCTTTTTTTCTTCCTTTTCTTTAAAAAAAAGTCAAGCATTTGCTTCTGTAGTTGAAGCTGCTCAACATCCATCTCGCGATTTGTATGCAGATAATTGATGCAATTAGTTATGTCATCTACATCAACACTAGAAGAAGCAGTTTGCTTACCTTTTTGCTTAGCCCTCTTCACCCCTACAGGACGAATCTCAATTGTTGGGGTATCTGCGTTTGATCTCTTTGAGCTGTGGCCGCTCTGTTGATCTTCTGCAGTCATCCCACCTTGCCATTTTGGATAGTGTTTAAGCAAATCCCAGCAATGCTCGAGAAGGAATTTGCGGCCGTTATTACTTTTTTCCCATATTTCTCGAGCTTCTCCAAGAACATTTTCCTCGTTCCAACCGCTCTTCTTTTTTCGTTGGGCTTCTGCGTAGATTCCAACCCATTTATTCACCTGACAGTTAATTCTTTTCCAACGATTATCACACGAATCATAATTTCTTTTATTTATGGTGCTTGGGTTTTCTCGTTGAGCTTCTAAAAACATTTCCATTACACTTACCCAAAGCTCACGTTTCTTTTGATCTGTTCCAGTCATTACATCCCCTCCAGCCTCAAGGTAAGCCGAACATAGTGCTTTATCTTCAGCTATAGTCCATGCCCTCCTATCTTTCTTACTTTTGGATTCACCCGGTTGGTCAGAAGGAATAGTAAGATCATCTTCATCAACATTATCTTCATGATCTTGAAATAAAATTCTCGAACTACCTACATCACCAACAGGAGTCTTAGGAGACTTATTATATGGTTGGGATGAAGGACATTCGAGATTTGGAGAAGAAAATTGAATATTTTGAGAAGGAAACATATTTGGTGGAGGAAAGCAATTAGGATTAAACTGAGACTGGAACATATTTGGAGCATTGGAAGAAATACTAGGATTTTGTTGTGGTGGCGAATAAAATCACATAAATTGAGATAGTTGAGGATGATTTAACAAATTTGGATCAATAGGCATATGGACATTCGGATTTCTATTGGCATTTGGATTTGTTTGAGAATGTTGGTTATTTCCATAATAATTAGGATAGTTTGAATCCATAATTAGGAAATATTTTTTTTTTGAAGGAAGGAATTGAAAGGAAGTGAATATATTGAACTAAAATTGAGAAATGTAATGAATTGTGATTAATGAATGAAGTTTAGTCCATATATATAGATAAAAAAAAAATATGACCGTTTTGTATCTATCTTTCTGAACGGAATATTCTATCTCTTAAATTTAAGGAATAAACTCCTACTACGATTTGTGTACAAAGGGACTCCTACCGGGCTAAGGATCCTAAATTATACAAGGACTCAGTCTCCTAATACAAATCAACGATGGATCTCCTATTCTTGGTGAACACTCCACCCCAAATCTATAAATAAGGGTCCTAATACACACACAAAGGTACACACAAAATACCCTCTCAACACTATAATACGCTTTTCCTTCCGGTTTATATCATCTCTATACACGATGCTTATTCTCACACCGGAGGGTTTTTGCGGGGGTAACTCCCTCGAGCCCTAACGGTGTTTGTTTTGCAGATCGTTCGTTCGTTCGTCCAGGATTATCCATCTCCGCGTTCCCGACTGATTAGGTACCCTCATCAGTTTGGTTCCATTGCCGGGAACGAAAACATGATGAATGACGGACCATGACAATGGAAAAATCAATCAGATCCGCCACACATATTATTCTTGATGAAAGACAAAGCCACGAAGATTATAAAACTTTCATGGATATGAGAATTCAACCAATGGATAGGCTGGGCAATGAAGGTCCACAAGAAAACCAAGGTAGTACATCCTTTTTCTAATCAGTCCTTGGTTCGGACTATCATACCTCAATTCAGCATAAACGGAGGGCATCAGTGACCAAGAAAGGAAGCAACGATGCTGCCTAATGGACATACTATGAGACGAACTTGTCAAGGTAGACCTTATTCTTTACCAGATCAAAGCAATATGGAATGCTTCGATGGAGTCAAAAAAAAAAAAAGCAGCAAAAATATTGTTCATACCGAAACAGAAATCGGTGAGAATGCAGGACTTGAACAGACACCTTTTGATGAACATACCTCCTTGAAGTGCTTCCTGTCCCCATTCAAAAAATCAAAAGCCTTGGCCACTCGAAGAAAAAAGCCAATCTAAAGATGAAGGAGGAGATTCAAGGGGTTTGGTAAACAAGCGACGACAAAGGAGGCAAAGGGAGCCCCTAGCCGGCCTCGCCGCCACGTTATGACTCCGGTTACAAACAAATCGCGGCCAAACGTACTAGACTACGTACTCCATCACGAACGAGGAAACTCCATGGAAGCCTGCACCTGCTCATCCGCGACACTCCAGCCCGGTTTGGTCTTTCGTACGAGCAATGGTAAGCACACCTTGGGGCGGCCTGTATTATCTCGTAAAGAATTGACTCATCTTTGCGTCCGGTTCTTACTAAAACTCAGGTGAGCTCGTTCCGACTCTTCATCAATATTCTCGGGTTTCATTGTGATTGATTATTATTTGATCTAAAATGTGGCTAGCCTTAATTAAATGAGATTATATTCCCATTTGTTATGCCTACTTGATTGTTTAAATTCAAAATAATTCGCCTAGCAAGATACTCCTTGAGAATCAGCAATTATAAGTATGCTAGAACTGGTATGGTTGAGACTTAACCTGCTACTCTAAATATTAGTATGATAAATGGAGTCCTCCCCACTAATTGGGCTATATTGTATAAATGTATTGCTGCCATGATTATTGCCATGAATATTTGACTTAGATTGGCTGACTTTGGAAACCATTAAACTCAATACTAACATGAAATTAATGGTATTCCTCTCATAATGTGATGCTGAAATGAGTTTGTGGGTAAAGTCGATTTACAACAAAAGTGGCGGACAGTATATTTGCAACGAATGCTCCCTTGGCAGAAACAATCTGCGAGCACAACAATCAAGCTCGGCAATAACGTCCCGGGAGTTGGGACCACAAGCTTGCCACGGTTAAGCTAAATGCCGAACAGTACACATCCTTGCTAAACAGATGTTTGATCTGAGCCAGACAAGAACAATAGAAATATGAGCAGTCTGAATAAGCTCGTGATGACATCGCCGACATCCACACTACTACTCAACGAGCAGTACATAATGATTGTTGAGCGTAACAACAGCAAAAAAAATATCAAGTGATCTTTCAAGACTTCTTTCGAACAAGTCAGAGGCCACAAGCTAAACAATGGCTGGATAAATAATGCAAGGAGTATACTCTCATGCTCATTCAAAGTCAAGCCAGTCATGCTCAAACCCACCAAGAAACAGATCGGAGAGTGGGCAAGGAATATTACCAATGGAAACAAGTGGACTAGTCAGGCACTGTGAACTCCGAGTAGACTTCAGGATTTCTCAATCAATAGAAGGTCTTAAACAGGGTCCTTGTGGTTCAGTTCATCTTTTGTTAGCCAGTCAACTCAAGCATAAGAGAATCCTACCTGTAATGATGGGTACGGAAGGCAGGCCATGACCCATGTCGAATGCGATAAGACGACATCGATCGCAAGTTCTTTAATTCATCACGGCCAATCGACCAATCGATAAAGAAAGCAATGACTACCCCTCAGCCTCGATACAAGCATCGAGAATAAGGAGTGGGGGGCTGTCATGATTCACGAAGACTGACTACCGACTCCCGTCAGCTTGCGGATTACAACCTAGCTCACAGGAAAAATGGTTCAACAGTCATAACTTTGGCTAGCAGTCAACACTCATAATCGAGCAAAGCCAACTGTTCATCAACATCAGGACTATGAGATCATCTGCCTCTACACAGATGATGACCTGCTCCACCGAATGTGCCAACCCTCGCTGCGCTTTATTATTGTACACCCAGGTGTACTTTTTTCCGATCTATGGTAATCAGCACTCGTACTCTTGATAGAGGGGCAGAAACTCAATCCATCTCAATGAAGCAAAACCAAACAGATTCGCGAACAACTGTTGGGTATGCTTATCACTTAACCCTCCTACATTTGTTAGAATTGATTGATACCATCACCTATGAGTATTTTTATGGACTTTAGGACCTCGTGTAAAGAAGTTTATAACTTCAATTTTTAGCCAAGTCCTTTTTATAGTATAGGCTTAGATTATAGGACTTGAAGCTATGAAGGATCAAAGATTTCCTAAGCAGGATTCATTTCACTACGCAGGATGTTCTCTGCTCAGGTCGCCACTGCGCATAGATATATTGCACAGCTTTTGACCCTGCTCAGTTTTCAAGGTCTTATTCCCTAAACTCTGAAGAGATATTTTAGTGACCAAGCATGGTGCACATGCTTCCCATGCTCAGCATTCATACGCGCCGGCAATGCGCATGCCTTTGTGCGCGGACACTCAACCTTTGTCAAATTCCTCATCTCCTGATCTCATATTCTAGAAGCTTGGAAAGCGACAAGACAAGCTACGCTTTTTGGATTAAGTCAGAGTGCTGAGGTGTGCACAAACGACAAAATAAGCACACTCAGCAAAACCATTGGTGGAGACACGCTTCAAAGAAATATTTTAAGTGAAGACAGCTGTCAACCTTCTAGAAAAAGTTTTGAATTTGGTCTTCATGCTCAGTCTTCAACGGCTACAAAGGACACATGCGCACCAATCATATTGTGCCAGCACATCGTCCTTGCTCAGAGCTCCAACGGCTAGTTTTTGAAGCTCAGCTATAAATAGCCTGCTCATTCCCATTTCCATGTTTCTTAAGCTTGCATGCTTCAAGAGCTCGAGTTTCATGCTTTATTGAGAAACCTTGAAGATCTGAAGACTGCTGCTCAACATTTCCAGATTCCTTAGAACAGCCTTCAAGATCTTCAAACCTTCAAACTCCTGCTCAAATCACAAAGCCTTATATCACCAGAATTCTTGGTGCTCTTCATCTTTCATATTCATAGAGCCCAGAATTTCTGTCACACACACACCTCTTGAAGCTTTGATCATTTTGATCTAACTTCTTGAGATACACCGGTTTAGTCTAGGATTTTTTCTTCATAGATAATAGATCTTGAGTTAGTATTGAGCTCAAATGTTGTAATTTGTAATACTCACTCATATTATAAGATCTCCTTTAGAAATCCAAGACTAACCATCTTGGTAGAGGATGTAGATCTTTCATCGATCGAACCTCTCCAAATAGCGTGTTCATTATATTTACTGCATATTTCCTGCTTAACTATTTATGAACTGCTTTGTTTGATCTTTCAGATTGCTACACTTTACTGTTGTAATCGTTATCGTTCATTTGCCTTAGAACCATTTTTGCGCCACTCTTTAGCCTCAAACTTAGCGCGTGCGTTTTTATCTCTGCGCAGTATACCCTGCGCAGAGCTGCTTTAAATTTCCGCTGTGCATTTCACACTCTTGATGCGCGCTATACTTAGCCAAAATAAGAACTGTGCGCATAAGACATTGAATTGCAAAAGGGTTTGAAAAGAATTTTAAATCGCTATTCACCCCCCCTCTAGCGATTTTTCACACCCTTGTTGCCCCTTAGGGACCAACAAGTGGTATCAGAGCAAACACCTTCATAAAACATGTTTTTGTTTTTTCAAGCTTAACAGCTTGGGTGCCGATTCAATATGGCTTCAAAATCTTGGGCAATGGCTAACTTTTCACATGTTCCTACGCTCGCTCATACCTCATATCAAATTCAGACAGTTCTCCAAACTTGGTGGATCCCCAAGAAAACCTCCTATTCTCTCTCATAGAGACTCAAAGAAAGATGACTTAGTCTGCTACAACTGCAAGAAAGCCAGGACATTTCGCTTCAAAATGCCTACTCCAAAAAAAAAATTTAGCACGAGGAAAAGCAACCCTGCGCACAAAGCATCCAAGCAGTGCGGAATGACTACTAAAGAGAACTGCGCAGAAAAAGAGCTAAGGACTTGGAGACAAACTGAAGACAACGATGCTGACTCTGAGGATGGACTGCTCTGCTTAGTGGCAAATGCTGACATCGATTCAGAAGCTATTTCTGAAATGAAACCTGAGCATGCACCAAGGACAATCAAAGAAAGGTCCCTTCACTCTAGTGAAAATGGGACACCTTCACCAAGTAGACAGAATGGCAAGTACCTATTTGCCAGAGCTAACCTGACAAAGCTGCGTCATCACCAACTCCGCAGCCGCGCAAGGAATCTCTTAAAGTGCCTGCTGATCTTAAATGATAACTCTGCTGTAGAGCGCAAGTCAATATTTCAACAAGCAGAAAAGATCTTCTACTTCACTGTGCACTCTCAAGCTCAGTTGGTATCGACAGTGGATTCTAAACACTACTGGAGATGTCAACACTCTTAATGATGTGCATGAAGGAAGAGATCACTCAGTAACATATGGTGACAACAACAAAGGGCACATAATTGGATTTGGACTAATCATAAAAGATAGTCTCAAGCACAACCTGCTCTCCATATCACAATTATGCGATAAAGGCCTGGAATGCCATTTCACTTCAACGCACTACTATATCAAGAATGGCGTTTCTGAACTAAATTTGCTCACAAGGACTCGTAAGACCAATTTTTATATTATTGATCTTACCGTTATAATTTCAATTACTAATCCTTGTTTTGTAGCAAAGAACATAAGTGAATGCAGCTAGCAATGGTATAAGCACCATGCCAGCTTAGTAAGCAGCTTGAGCAGTCTTCCTCCAGCAAGATTGCTCCAATGTCAAAACGCTTACAACCGCTTTCACCGCATGTGTTTGGACCGATCACTACCGCGAGCATTGGACCAACTTGTGGTATCTCAATGATATCCTGGCTGCTCTCCTTCGAAATCTCTAAACACAGAAGACATCGTTAGAGTTCGATACTTCAACGGAACAGAATTTATGAACAACGATGTCGCTCAATATTGTGAGAACCAACAAGAACCCACAAATCGTATTCTTCACAGTTTTCTCTGCTGCTGGAATTCCCCAACAAAATGGCGTTGTGGAAAGAATCGCTCGTTGATTGAGGATGGATAGACAATGATAGTAGAAGTAGTACTTCTAATGTATTTCTGGGAAGAAGATGTCAACGGTGCATGCTTTACTCAGAATAAGATCCCTCATCAACAAAGCCTACATCAATACTCCATACGATCTATGGAGAGAAAGAGCGCCCAACATTGCTTTCTTCAAGCTCTTTGGCTGCAAACGTTACATCCTCTTAAACGGCAGAGCATAGAGGTAAATTCGACGCCAAAGCAGATGAAAATATTCTCGTTGGGTATGCCAAACATTCTAAAGCTTTTCGTGTTTTTAATAGAACTACTCTAGTAATTGTTGAATCCATACATGTTACTTTTGATGAACATTCTCTCCTTGAGCCACATTTGGCTCCAAATGATTCTGATGATTCTGCTGAGAATGTTGAGACAGGTACGCAGCCTCAAACTGCACCTGCGCAGAATGATAATCAAGTTGATCAAAACCAGAATCAAGCAAGTCCATCCCATGCGCCAACTCTGAATGCTGCGCTAGAAGTGACGACTCCTGATGCGCAAACACCTCCTCCTGCGCATGATGTTTCTCCACTTCAGCAAATCACCTTTGATGATCGTGATGCTGAAGCAAATGAAATACCCATTGATCTTCGTATTCCTATCATCTAAATATAGGGGTTCACACATCGAGAGCATCAAACTTTGCGGTGTAGCATTCGTTTATCTCTCATGTCGGATCAAAGAAGATTGATAGAGTGCTTCATGTTTTAAGCTGGATCGATGCTATGCAAGAAGTGGAAGAAAAGCTCATCCAATATTTAGCGCTTCAATGGGTGTTCGGAGACAAGATGGATGAGAATGGAAGCACCACAGAATCAAAGCAAGAAAGCTTTGTATGGACTTAAGCAAGCTCCAAGAGCATGGTACGATACTCTCAAAATTCCTGCTAGAGAAAAGCTTCAAGCGCGCGCTTTGAAAAGCAAATGAAAAGCAAACTTGAGACGAGCATGATGGGAGAAATCACCTTCTTCCTCGGGGTTCAAATCAAGCAATTGAATGATGGCATCCTCATAAATCAAGCCAAGTACACAGGGGACTTAATCAAAAATTTGGACTTGAGAATGCTAAAGCATACGACGCTCCAATGGCCACCAGCAACAAACTTAACAGACTTAAAAGGTAAGTTGATCAGACTGTATCGAGGTATGATTGACTCTCCTTTATCTTCTGCTAGTTGGCCAAGATATTATGTTGTCTGGATCTGTGCGCACTATCATGCTAATTCTTCAGAAGCGCACATAACTGCTATAAAATGTATTAGATATATTTTGGCTCTGTTAACCTTGGACTTTGGTACACCAAAGATTCGAACTTTAAACTTGTAGGTTATTCAGATGCGGACTATGCAGCGTGCACCATTGACAGAAAGAGCACAAGTGGAACATGTCATTTCCTTGAAAATCAACTTGTAGCATGGGAAGCAAGAAACAAGCCACTGTGTTCATCTCCACTACTGAAGCAGAATATACTGCTGCTGGAAGCTGCTGCTGCCAAATCTTATGGATGAAGCAACAACCTGTGGACTATGGGACTCATGAAGAGAATTGTCAAATTCTCTGCGATGATATGTCCACCATAGCAGTTTCCAATCCTGCCAAGCACTAATACCAAACTCATCATCATCTAATATCATCTCCTCAAGAATTAACAAGTGGTCTCTTGAAAGGAGAAATGGGTATGCTTAATCTTAGCTAACTTGTCCATATAATTTATTTATACTAATGTATTTGCTTGATAAGCGTGCAAAATAGGTTGAGTTCCATGCGCCCTGCGCAACACCTGCGCAACAAATGTCTGCGCATGAAACAACAGTTCTAAGATTTATAGAATCTCTGCGCTATCAATGCGCTGCGCATGACTATCCATGCGCAAATCATCGTGGATCGCAGGTAAGTGTTCTATTCATTAGATTTTACACATAGGTCCTTGACTGAAAAGTCAACGCTTAGTGACAAAGGTACTTGTGTAATTTAAATTTTCCCGCGCCTTTATTTTTTTAATTTTGGGAAATTACCTTTTTACCCCTGCGCATGTCCCATTGTCATTTAATGCAAACTGCGATTAATGACAGCGCACCTTTCGATTGTCTGCTCACCATTTAATGAGGAAGGTGATGCGGCAGCCGTCAGCCTCTCTTCGCTTACACACGCGCGCGTAAAGACTGCGCACGCGCGTCCCCTATTCGGCCACGTCACCCTGCTAACGTGCGCCTGTCCTCTCACTGACTCAGAATTTATGGGGAAGTTGACTCGAAAGTGACCGGATTAGGACTTCACACTCACTCGCGCGCATAGGCCTGCTCACGCGCGTTCCCTATAGTGAGACGTGGCATTGCTATCCTGCGCCACTGCACTTTTTCTCAAATATTTCTCAGCTATCGTGCGCCTAACCTCTCTATCCTCATTCCTTCCTTAAAAATCGTTTCTCTCCCTACTTCTCTCTTCTCTAATTCTCTCTCTCTCTCTCTCTAACCTCTGTTCTAAACCTTCATTTTTTGTCTCCTACTCTCTATCTTCAATCTAAATTTTTTTTTCTCAAATCATTTCAATGGCGCCTAAGAAAACCAAAACTCCACAACCCCAAATCATCATCTCCGAATCTTCTTCTCACTCCAATCCTGGGAACTCTCAGAACGAAGAAGAACTAGAACAACAATCAGGGCACCCCACCGTCAATGACATGGTATGTTTCACTATAACTCCTTACTTTTCGCCATTGTTGTTCTTGGAGGTCTCAAAACTCCCTTTTTCGATCTCTCTCTTAATTGTTAATCATTTGTGAAACGTTGATTGTTTTGTGTTCGCATTTGCCTGATCTACTCCTTCATGTAGTTTATTTCATGATCAATGGTCGTTACACATGTTTTTCGTCAATATTTGAGCTCCGTAACTTCCATGGCAGACGAACTGTTTTTCTTGATTTCTGGGTTTATTATTTAACTGTTGACTTTACGCTTTATATTGTTGTAATCGTCTGGTCAACGCGGTCATTTTGATATGCATTTTGTTAAATTTTGTCAACTTTTGTTTTTCGGTGTTTTTAGGTGTTCATGTTCTTGAATATTCTTCCTTTTTTTTCACATTTTTTTAATATTTTATTTGAAAATTTGATATATCCCTAAGTATTTGTGTTCTGCGCATAGTTTTCTGCGCATATAGGTTTATCTAATTTTCTACGCACACTTCTTTACAAGTATTTATTCTCTCTGCGCATGATCCCTTTCTGCGTATGCATTCTTTTTATGCGCATCCATTTCATATTCTCACCGCATAAATATTTTTGCTTATCATGGAACTTGTGCCAAGGTATATCTGCATTATTTGCACATGCGCACAGCTCCATGTGCAATAGGTTTCTAATTCTATCCATTGTTTTACGCAGGGACACATTTACTTCATACTTGGTTGGGAACTAATTCAGGCAGATCTTTCTCTAGACGCAGTTGGACGTCGTCTGCTTCATCATCTCAGTTCCTCTGGCATTCCCGTTATTCACCCTTAATCAATCCTTCATAGTGCCTGCTCTAGTAGATGAATTCTTTAAGACAGCTAAAGTTGTCCCGGCACAACTTGAAGGAAAGCCAACGGAAATGATCATGGCCACTGTACAGTACAGTGATGTAATGGTTCATCCTAACCACATTCGCAGTCTCCTAAACTTCAACGTTGATAATACTTCAGTCAACTATGATGAGGTTCATCAAAATGCACTTGCACAGAAGCTTATTGGCATTCCTTCTCTAAACAAGAAGTGGCCAATGCATAACAGAAAGGAATTTGGTGAAGTGATGTGTCACCTGTGCACCATCATTGGAGATTCCCTCAACTGCAAGAATGGGAATAATGGGCATTACATCTCAAAGCAGTGGGAATACTGCGCAACCATCTTCAACGAAGTTCAACTCGACTGGCCGCAGATTATCTTCAATGAGATTGTGAAGGGAATGACCAGCTATGACAAGAAGCTGAATGCAGGGAAGACTAAATACCGAACTCACTGCAGATTGCTAACTAAACTCTTATTGACTTATGGAGAACTGGCCACCTATGTTGAAGAACAGTCAATCAAGAAGCAGTCTTGTGACGCAAAGTACTACTCCAGAGTGCATCTCCAAAATTTGCGCAGTGAGATAGGTAACGCTGAATACTATGAAATCTGGCTGTCTGATTCCGCTCCCAACAAGGAACCTTGGATAGGCCCAATTCCTGTGGCCAAGTCCAAAAAGAGTGCAGGTAGATCTCTACCTGATGCTGTGCAAGAAGACTCAGAAGATGCGTATAAACGCAAGGGGAAGGGCATTGCTACGCCCAGTAGCAAAAGGATCAAGGACATTCCTTTGGTTCAATCCACCAAAGGGATTTCATTCAAAGAGGCAGATCCTACCAGCAAACCAGCTCCTGCTCCCTCAAAGCCAACCACAATGAAGCGCAAGGCTGATTTTCGTGGTGATTCAGATGATGCTGCAGTTCAAGGGGAGCAAAGGCACGAAGCTACTCAAGAAGTTGTCCCTAGTGCTGATATCGTACATGTTTCCTCTCGTCTAAAGCAGAAGGTGCGCAGCAGCGCAAAAGGATTGAAGAAGCGCCGCACTCAAGCCTCTGACAGCAGTGATCTTTCTCCAGTTAAACCTTCATCTACAGCTCCAGAAATTCCTACTTCCTCTTCGGATGAGCTGCGTCAGATCGTGCAAGCCTTGCATTCTGTTCAAGCGAATCAAGTCGCTACGCAATTACAGCTGAATCAACTCCTTACTGCTCAAACTGCTTTGCTGTACCGTCTAGATATGCAGCGTTTGGAGATTGATACCATTAAGGGGGAGAAAGCGAAGGAGGAAGCAAAGGCAAAGGCAAAGGCAAGTGCAAGGGAGGCAAAGGAAAGCACGGAGAGTGCTAAGAGTGCAAAGGCAAGTTCATCTGATCATCTCTCTGAGCCTGCGCAAGAAAAGGCGCAAGAACAAGTTCCTATAACTTTGGATCAACTTATCCTGGACTCCCTGAGAACCATCAGCGCCCAGCTCGAAAATGTCAGCGCACTACTCAATAATGTGTGCACCTTTGGAGCGATTGATGGTGGATTCAGGGATATACTGAAAAAGCTAAAGAAAACCCTCGCAGATGGGTTACTTAAAGGATTTGATGATCTTCAAGCTCAGATGGAAAGGATTGGACAAGGAAGCTCTGCGCATGGAAGTGAGATTAGTATTGAAGAAGTGCGTAAATGCATTACTAAATCCATGACATATTTTTCTTCTGCGTTCAACGCCAAGATGGACTACGCAATGCTAGATATTCAAGCCAGCGTCAACACTCAGCGCCTTCATACCGACACAAGACTGGAAGCTACGCAGACTGCCATCCAGACGGACTACAGAGCAAAGTTTAGAGAGCTGATTGATGACAATGCAGATATGCGCAGAGGCATGAACACTTACGTTGGCAAAGCTGTTGAGTTCCAGGACAAGTTTCAAGATTTAAAGGTGGAACTCATGAACAAGTTCAACAGCCTCCAGAACGAGCAGCGTGAAGCCCTTTGCTGCATCAGAATAGACTAGGCTTCCTCTGTAAGCATTTTGCTCTAAGTTTTTGAGCTCTTGTTCTCGTTGCGCATATTTTTTGTTTCGTGCACGTTTGTTTTTGTGCGCACTCTTTTGTTTTTCCTCTTTAAAGCTTGTACTCTGTAACTGATAATCCTTCAAGTTTTAATGAGAAGAATGCATCATTATGCTTTCACAAAACCTTGTTCAATTCAAACCATTCGTTTGTGGAACATTGAATGCATTATTACTTAAGCTCATGCGCATAATCTTTACCGCTCATATTTTCTACGCATAATGTTTAAACATTCAGTTTAAACGCATACTTAAACTAAAACTCATATCATTTGTATGCGCTGGATGATATTTCTATCTTTCCTATCTTGTAAGTTTTAATCTTTTGGATAGAATAGAAATCTATAGCACTGGCTAGTGTGTGCATTGACTTGAGGCATGAGTTACCATTCACATTTTTATGGACATGTTATTATCAAGTACAATGAATTGACTTTGCTATAGTAGGTAATGGAATCAATCATTTAGGGGGAGATTGTTGGGTATGCTTATCACTTAACCCTCCTACATTTGTTAGAATTGATTGATACCATCACCTATGAGTATTTTTATGGACTTTAGGATCTCATGTAAAAAAGTTTATAACTTCAATTTTTAGCCAAGTCCTTTTTATAGTATAGGCTTAGATTATAGGACTTGAAGCTATGAAGGATCGAAGATTTCCTAAGCAGGATTCATTTCACTGCGCAGGATGTTCTCTGCGCAGGTCGCCACTGCGCATAGATATATTGCACAGCTTTTGACCCTGCTCAGTTTTCAAGGTCTTATTCCCTAAACTCTGAAGAGATCTTTTAGTGACCAAGCATGGTGCACATGCTTCCCATGCTCAGCATTCATACGCGCCGGCAATGCGCATGCCTTTGTGCGCGGACACTCAACCTTGGTCAAATTCCTCATCTCCTGATCTCATATTCTAGAAGCTTAAGCGACAAGACAAGCTACGCTTTTTGGATTAAGTCAGAGTGCTGAGGTGTGCACAAACGACAAAATAAGCACACTCATCAAAACCATTGGTGGAGACACGCTTCAAAGAAATATTTCAACTGAAGACAGCTGTCAACCTTCTAGAAGAAGTTTTGAATTTGGTCTTCATGCTCAGTCTTCAACGGCTACAAAGGACACATGCGCACCAATCATATTGTGCCAGCACATCGTCCTTGCTCAGAGCTCCAACGGCTAGTTTTTGAATCTCAGCTATAAATAGCCTGCTCATTCCCATTTCCAAGTTTCTTAAGCTTGCATGCTTCAAGAGCTCGAGTTTCATGCTTTATTGAGAAACCTTGAAGATCTGAAGACTGCTGCTCAACATTTCCAGATTCCTTAGAACAGCCTTCAAGATCTTCAAACCTTCAAACTCCTGCTCAAATCACAAAGCCTTATATCACCAGAATTCTTGGTGCTCTTCATCTTTCATATTCATAGAGCCCAGAATTTCTGTCACACACACACCTCTTGAAGCTTTGATCATTTTGATCTAACTTCTTGAGATACACCGGTTTAGTCTAGGATTTTTTCTTCATAGATAATAGATCTTGAGTTAGTATTGAGCTCAAATGTTGTAATTTGTAATACTCACTCATATTATAAGATCTCCTTTAGAAATCCAAGACTAACCATCTTGGTAGAGGATGTAGATCTTTCATCGATCGAACCTCTCCAAATAGCGTGTTCATTATATTTACTGCATATTTCCTGCTTAACTATTTATGAACTGCTTTGTTTGATCTTTCAGATTGCTACACTTTACTGTTGTAATCGTTATCGCTCATTTGCCTTAGAACCATTTTTGCGCCACTCTTTAGCCTCAAACTTAGCGCGTGCGTTTTTATCTCTGCGCAGTATACCCTGCGCAGAGTTGCTTTAAATTTCCGCTGTGCATTTCACACTCTTGATGCGCGCTATACTTAGCCAAAATAAGAACTGTGCGCATAAGACATTGAATTGCAAAAGGGTTTGAAAAGAATTTTAAATCGCTATTCACCCCCCCCCCCTCTAGCGATTTTTCACACCCTTGTTGCCCCTTAGGGACCAACAAGTGGTATCAGAGCAAACACCTTCATAAAACAAGTTTTTGTTTTTTCAAGCTTAACAGCTTGGGTGCCGATTCAATATGGCTTCAAAATCTTGGGCAATGGCTAACTTTTCACATGTTCATGCGCTCGCTCATACCTCATATCAAATTCAGACAGTTCTCCAAACTTGGTGGATCCCCAAGAAAACCTCCTATTTTCTCTCATAGAGACTCAAAGAAAGATGACTTAGTCTGCTACAACAATAGCAAAGCCCAGGAAATCGGGGGCCGCAAGCTCATCACGGCCAAGCCGAGCTGTTGGACAGGCTCTCCAAAAGCCTAGCCTCCGCTAGCAATCACAAACCGAGCAATCCAAATGATCATTCGAACTTCTCAAACCTTACTCGTCCAAGAAGGTCTGACCCACAATCAATCTAAACATTAGCCGAGCTGCTCTTTTGAGACTTTCGTCAAACACGTAAAGAGCAACCTCTTACGCTGCGCCGACCGTCTGGGACAAGAGCCAATTAAGCCCTAACATACCAAAAAATAGCTGCAAAAACACATCCCACAAGATTGAAGCTAGCTCAATCAACAATTTGGCCTGAACTTGAAGTTGATAATGAAGAAACCCAGTTCAAAAGATTTGTGCAAGATCTATGAAAAGATTACAGCAGCCCGGCACGATACATTCTTGCTCGATCAAATCGGGTAGCTCATCGTCGTGCCCAACACACCTTGGGTCTGCTTTTCTTATAGATATAGCATCCGAGTTACCTCTGAAACAAGCCCCTCGTGCAGGTCGTTGTCATCCATTCAGTCCTATCCACACTTGGTGAAGACAGCTGCAATAAAAACTATTAAATACTTTTTGGGAAATTTCTTCAAATAGATGGGGATCACTGGGTTATACTGTACAAGCGGCGTGAGAAAATTGAGCAAACCAATTTCTGAGCATCCACTCCAGCTTACTTGTCGAGAAAAAATTGCAGGAAAGAATAATTGTAAGTCCAAGAAGCCAGCAGCTCAACCAAACAAAGGACCAAGTTTCTGATCCATTGTTGTTAAGAAAATCAAGCTCAGCAACAATCTTATGAAGACTAACAAGTGAAGAGGTCAAACCACCGACGGGTATTTGTGGTTGGGAAGAAAGAATGTGGAGAAATAAAAGGACATAATCACATCCCCTTTGGAAAATCTGGAAAGTGACAGAAACTAGCTCCCTCAATAAGGTTACTGCCTTTTATCCCGCATACATCTATTGCTCGAATGAGCCACTATGAAAAATGGACTGGTCCAAAGGAGTCATCATGTTGGTTCATCAATTCCAAGAATCGTCCTTATCGAAACAACAGCCAGCCAAAGCATGAGCCGTGGATACCCTTCGTCTACGTCGTTATTCTAATCTGCTCACATCTTGCTCGGTAAAGGCGGACCGATTTCGAGCCATACGGGCTGTTGACACCCGTTGAAAATTTCCAACCATTCATTGAGGACTTTCTTCGAGCAGTTAATAAGAACCGTGATATGTTGTGCTAGCAACCTGAGAAAGTCGAGCAACGCCGCCACGAATACAACGTATCCCCCCGGCAACAATAACCCAAGAGTACAATGATCAGTCCATTAAAGTACAACCACTGCACGCACTCGCCAAAGACTACCCCTCATCCTTGATACAAACATCGAGAATAAGGAGTGGGGGGCTGTCATGATGCATAAAGACCAGCTACTGGTTCCCGTCAACCTGCAAACCACAACCACGGCACAAAAAGTTAAAGCTCAATAACCCAGTTAAGCATTCACGGTGACCAGTTCAAACAGTCATGACAATCAGGTTGACAACAAAAGGAACCAGGAGCTCGGAACAACGTGCAGTCAAGCAACGCACCACGGGCAAAGAACAAGACTAGCAGACGTACTGCAATCGTACAAAGACTTCAAGAGCATCCGACACCTCGCAGACCTGAACTAGCTCTTCGGTGCTAGCATTAAATTTTTTGGGACATACGGCTTCTTAACTCACAGCCGAGCTCAGCATCGTCATCATCAAAACCCACCAGTCATCTCTGTTTCGACATCACCCAAGAATCAGGGCCCTTTTTGGTTTCCTCCTGTGTGGGTACAAAGAAAAAAATGGGAGCAAGGATAAAGAACCAAACTATACCATGGACAAAGTTATTGGAGTATTAATGTTATTTGAAGCATGGGGGCCACTCATCCAACATATGGACCATGACAAACCAACAAGTAACTATTGGCACAAAAGTATCTTCTTTATGGCTGCTAATCTATGCAAGTTTCCCAAGAAAAGCTCCACCGAGCACATTACTTGCCAACTCAAAAATCATGGTCGCTGCATAATAAGAAGTACGACATCCTCAAGATCGAAGAATAAAGAAATCAAAATGGGTCGAGCGTCTCCTCTATACATGGGTCGAGCATCTCCCCTATGCTACTTATACGTCCAAAAAGGGTCGAGTGTCTCCCCTATAGTGATTATATTTCAAAAAAGGGTCGAGTGTCTCCCCTATGGTACTTAACTTCAAGAAGCATCAAGAGAATTCGATTTACAAACCAGAGCCAAGGAAGGCCTCATCAAAACTACAGCCGAACAACAAATGACAAGAATAACTACATCAACACGCCCTACAACAAAGCCTAGCTCCTTGCTAGCACCTTTAAAAAGCCTAGCTCCACACTAGCACATTTACAAAGCCTAGCTCCTTGCTAGCACTCCCAAACCGAGCATCAGACTGCTCGTCTTTTACAAAGCCTAGCTCCTTGCTAGCACCTTTACAAAGCCTAGCTCCTCGCTAGCACCTCCACAAAGCCTAGCTCCTTTCTAGCACTCACAACCGAGCATCAGACTGCTCATCTTTTACAAAGCCTAGCTCCTTGCTAGAACTCTCAAACCGAGCATCTGACTGCTCGTCTTTTACAAAGGCACCCTCAGACCGAGCATCTGACTGCTCGTCTTTTACAAAGCCTAGCTCCTACGCTAGCACCTGGTTAAAGCATACTTGACATGCTTGGTCCCCAATCTAAGTTATGATGCATCTAACACCCCTTTAATCCAAGCCTTGTTATGACAACGGGCTCAGAATGATAAAGGGGAAGTTACGATTAACATCTAACTCGGCTTACAGACAATACATCATCGGCAAGAATTTGTGTCGGCTAGCACTCTCAAATTTGGGTTAAGATTAATACATCTAGTTCCCACGAAAATTTGAGACTAGCCATGAGTTACTTCTTACAAACCGAGCTCCTAACGCTCATCACGGCCATAACGGTGAACGACTACGGCCTACAAATATAGCCTAACTCGGCTACATTTAAAACCTAATTCTGTCGGCTAGTACTCTCAAATTTGGGTTAAGATAAACACATCTAGTTCCCACGACAATTTGAGACTAACCACGAATTAGTTCTTACAAACCGAGCTCCTAACGCTCGTCACGGCCATAACGGTGAACGACCACGGCCTACGAACATAGCCTAACTCGGCTACATTTAAAACCTAATTCTGTCGGCTAGTACTCTCAAATTTGGGTTAAGATTAACACATCTAGTTCCCACGACAATTTGAGACTAACCACGAATTAGTTCTTACAAACCGAGCTCCTAACGCTCGTCACGGCCATAACAGTGAACGACCACGGCCTACAAACATAGCCTAACTCGGCTACAATCAAAACCTAATTCTGTCGGTTAGTGCTCTCAAATTTGGGTTAAGATTAATAGATCTAGTTCCCACGACAATTTGAGACTAACCACGAATTAGTTCTTACAAACCGAGCTCCTAACACTCGTCACGGCCATAACGGTGAATGACCACGGCCTACAAACGTAGCCTAACTCGGCTACAATCAAAACCTAATTCTGTCGGCTAGTGCTCTCAAATTTGGGTTAAGATTAATATATCTAGTTCCCACGACAATTTGAGACTAACCATGAATTAGTTTCTTACTAAACCGAGCTCCTAAACGCTCGTCACGGCTTAAATAGGTGGAACAACCACGGCCTGTGAATGGCTAAAACTGGCCTTACAATCTCTCGACCAAATTGGGCGTCTCAAACCGAGATCTCCTAACTATAACGTCGACTGAGACACCAGATCAAGGGTTAAACACACACCTCAAACCGAGGTAAAAGCATCCTTAAAACAGTACGAAAAGTGTTAATGCCAGGCATCCTGGCTAAGTAAATAGCCAAGAAACTCGGTTCGCTCCGAGTTGAACTTCAACAAAACCGACTTGACCGGCAACCTCAACTTGGCCTGTACCCATGAACTAGGCCTCCAGCAATCAACATGGTTACTCAACCATCTCAGCACATCCAACTCGGCCTCTATGACGAGCCGAGTTAGTAAGTACAAGCCGACTTAGCTCACTTTACAGTGACTAAGTCCAACTATCCTAATACAATCCGAAGTCTACGATACAGAGAATCCTTACCTAACAAGGAGACCTCTTTTACAAGGAAACCTAAACTTCCTTCTCTTACTACGATGCAATCAGGAAGTTGGGGGCCACTGAACGGAATATTCTATCTCCTAAAATTAAGGAATAAACTCCTACTACGATTTGTGTACAAATGGACTCCTACCGGCTAAGGATCCTAAATTATACAAGGACTCAGTCTCCTAATACAAATCAACGATGGATCTCCTATTCTTGGTGAACACTCCACCCCAAATCTATAAATAAGGGTCCTAATCCACACATAAAGGTACACACAAAATACCTTCTCAACACTATAATACGCTTTTCCTTCCGGTTTATATCATCTCTATACACGATGCTTATTCTCACACCGGAGGGTTTTCGCGGGGGTAACTCCCTCGCGCCCTAACGGTGTTTGTTTTGCAGATCGTCCGTTCGTTCGTCCAGGATTATCCATCGCCACGTTTCCGACTGATTAGGTACCCCGGTACCACCCTTTTTATGCATCATCACTTTCTTTATTTTTTTATTTTTTATTTTTAATTAAGAAGTAACGTTCACAAAAAAAAAAGGAAGAAAAAAAGCTACAAAAAAGGGTCAAGAAAGACACATGGCATGTCTCTAGTAGGCTATCCACTCAACGGGAACATGGCCTGGCATTTGGGCATAATTTTCAAAATCAAATTTTGGCCCATTTTCTCTTGCAATTTGGTTGATACACGCGCCTCATATTGTCCCTTAGTGTGAATGTGTGGTGCAAACGAGAGTGAGAAAGAGTCCCCTAATTTTGTATGACTCTTGGTCATACTCCAACCTTGTTTTCATTCTGGTCACCCATGACCTTTTTTGAGTCACCATTGTGGAGAGTCTTAGCTTCCACATCAGCTATGACCCAAAAATTGGGTTACCACTGTGGGTGGTCTAAGAACGTTTAGTTAAGTTAGTGACGGAAGGAGTAGTCGTATTTTATTTTAGTGCGGCATAAACAAAATTTAAGTGGTGAAGGAATAGCGATCGACAGGTAGATCCCGCTCTTTGTGAAATTGTAGTAGACAAAGTCATCACCAGAAGTGGAACGATATAACCGTCTCCGTCTCTTTCTCTCTCCCTCCGATCAACAATTCATCTTCCAGATTTCTCCATTTTTCCTCCATTAACATCAATTCCACCATTGCTTCACTTCACCAATCAAACATGTTCTTCAAATCCAGTTCACTCGCCGGCCGTACGCATTCTCCCTCAAATTAAACATCAACCGAATTCGTCTGTGTTGCGCGATTCAAACACAGATTGCTCCGATTATCTGTAATAAAATCGGAAAAGAAAAATCACAGCAATAGATAGAAGATCACAGACGAGGCTAGCCGTGATTTTGAAATTTCGGAAATGGCGGGAAACGACTGGATAAACAGTTACCTAGAAGCGATCCTGGACGTCGGTCCGGCACTCGACGATCCGAAATCTTCGTTTCTGTTGAGGGAGAGAGGCAAGTTCAGTCCAACGAGATACTTCGTCGAAGAGGTCATCACTGGATTTGATGAGACCGATCTTCATCGCTCTTGGGCTAGGGTACGTACATGATTTTTATTTTTTACTTTTTGCTTAATTAAACAAGGTGCGATTCCTAGAACCCTAAGCATGTTGAATTTTGATTGATAAGTGTTCTCGCATTTCCTTACTGATACGGCCATATAAATGACAGAAATGTGCAATCTGGATACAGGGGTTGTCTTTATATAAATGACAAATCAATGTTAAAAATGACAAATTAATGTTAAAAATGACAAGTTGATGTTATTTAAACAAGGTTCAACTTCAACTCCTACAACCCTAAGCATCATAGATGTTAAATGGGTACTGGATTGACCATCAATGCTTAAAGTTTATTCCTAATACTCTTACTATTTTTTTTTTTTAATTTACCACTTATCTAAGAGCGTAGGCTGATAGATAGGGGTAGTGGTTAAGTTATCACTTATCTAAGAGCGTTGGCTGATAGATAGGGGATGAACAATGAATATCAGGCCGTAATGCTCCTCTTCACATGTGACTCGACGACGGTATGGAGAGTAAAGACGTGGTGCAATTGTGCACAATATGATTCTGGTAAAAAAATGCGAGTGGGATTATTTGGATCCATGACCTTGCCCAATTAAAGCTGTGATTCAATGTCAAGTGCCATTTCTCTAAATAGATACAGGCTCAACAATGAATATTAAGCCTTAATAGTACTCTTAGCAGTTTTGTTGTTTGATAAGGTGTAGGTGCTTGTTTATGCTTTACATTAATTTCGTTTTATCTTATGCGAACCTTGAACAACATGATAATAGTGGTGAGAGAAGGAGTCATAATAAATCAAAACACGAGCTTCGAGGGGATGCCACAGGGTTGGTATCTAGAAGTCTAGTAATTAATGTATCGAATGTCTTTTGCAGGCTTCTTCTATTCGAGATTCACAGGAGAGGAATACACGATTAGAGAATATGAGTTGGAGGATTTGGAATTTGGCTCGCAAGAAGAAGAAGGTTTCTACCCTTTTACTTTATACTCCATATTTGGTTTTGCTTATTTTAATTTGCTGCTTGTTTACTGAATTATGTGTTGCCTAAAGTTTGAATGCAGATCAAATTAGCATCAACTTAATTATTTTTTCCCCTTTCCTGGCAAGTGGATAGAAATTATGCTCAGGAACATTTTCAGGGTGAAGTAAGCATGCCACTCTTGAGTCATTGTTAGCTAACAAAACCTATACTCCCCAGTACTCCATTTGTTAGATTACTGAAACCCCCATGGCATTCTTAGTGTTCTATTCTATCGTTCTGTCTCATTCTAGATTATCTAACATGGATGAAAAACAAGCTAAAAGTCTTCATCTATAGTCCGGAGAAGATCAGATCTTTTTAATTATTTTCTTGATAAAATAAAATATTTTATTTAAAAAGAGAATAATGTGCCTAAAGTGTGAACAGGCCATCTGCCGATCTAAAATAAATGGACGCAAAAAATACATAGAAACCAAAGCTTTAAAAGTTAAAGGAAAACCACTCCTCATGAATCAGTGCTGGAATCGATCCAAAGGACCATCACTCATTAATTCGTAGCCGTTAAGCATGCGTGATTTTGTCTTTTGCAGCTAGTTAGATAGTGTACCAAAAAAGTGAATCACTTTCGCTTTATTCCCCGTCATGCCATTAACACATCAGCTTGTAATAGCCTATTGCAGCTGCTAGTATGTGTCAAATCAGCTGATAGAGTTTGATTGTATTCTTAGCGCCCAGCTGAGCCACTTGTGCTGAAACTTCTACGGGCAACTATATAATCTTCTCAACTGATTGTCTCAAGTGACGCCTTTTTTTGTGGAGAATATTCATCATTTTCCGTCAACTTCTATGATAACACTAACAGTAGATCTGCAGTGATCTTTACCGACTTCTTTTGTCAGTAAGAAGCTTTTGTCATTTAGCACTTGCAAGCTAGATAAACAGCTAATCAGTGCTACATCAGCAACGTCAAGACGTGCCAAATCAGTCTCCAAGTTGTCACCACACTTGGGCCTACTAGCACCAAGTCACTGCTACATAAGCACCTAACGAGTGTGTGCCACATCAGCTGTTAGCGGATCATGGTGCACAGGCCAATATTGCAACTTCTATTACATCCACCTTGTCCCTGCTACATCAGTTGTAGAGTGTTCATCTACTCCTATTCCTTCACTTTAGTGGTTAGTTATTGCCGCGTAGAGTCTCATGCATGCTAGGAGAATACCAATAAGATCTATCCTCACAAGTAGAACATGTTAAAAACTCTTGTAGCCAGTGGAGGCTCATGTAGTTTAGTTCTGAGTTCTCAATCATTTTAGTCGTTTCAAAGTTAAAGTTTTCAAACCAAGTTAGTCGCCAGTCTACCATCTTTACTTTGTAGGGGATAAAGTAGGATAGCCTTCTGTCTGATGGTTATAAATCCCTGAAAAAGTGAAGTCCGCCTCTCAAGTTCACAGATTTTCGTTAGAAATATCTCTTTCGTTATAACAATAGCAACAGCGGTAGTTGTTAACTATGACTTAAATATCTTAGTTTAATGCCACTTGTCTGTTTTTGATGAATGATTAATGGTGATTGCTGCTTCAGACATGTAGGTCATGTGATCAGGATATTAAATAGAACAATATAACCATACACATTGTGGATGCATGACGCTTCACAGTTTCTTTGTTTGGGTCTTCGAATTTTTATAGATCTCCTGCATGCTGCTGGTTGTTCATGTCAGTACAAAATATCGCTGTCAGGTTTGTCGTAAAAATAGTGAGAGATATTGATACTTCAGCATTAATCCTGAGGCTCAAACTATTCAGGTTCCAGAATCCTGTTGGAATTTTGTCTTTATCATGTAACATAAGTTGGGGTAACCTAGTTTGTGTGAGATTGGATTAGGATTGGTCTTAGATTATATTCCACATCTAAATTGTGTACTTGGCAGACCCATTCTCTATCTCATGCTCTTTGTTAATCCACAGCATGCTTGACCTCATATCTCGACGGTTGCTGTTTCTGATATTTGCAGTTCCCTTAAAGATCGTGGATATCAAAGTTACGAAATTTTTATTATGATAGTATAAATATTCTATTTAAGTTTGCTGCATGACATTTTCATTTTACAGGCCAGAATTATCATCAGACGATATTAGCTTTAAAATGTTTTCTCTTGACCGGTTTCAATACATTCAACTATCTTTAACTGTCATCATTCTTATTCATGCTTTCTAGCTTGAAGGCAAAGAAAATCAACGTAGGGCAAAACATCGGCTCGAGCATGAAAAAGGTCGTAAAGTTGCAATTGCTGACATGTCAGAAGACTTATCAGAAGGAGAGAAGGTAGACACAGTGAGTGATCTTTCATCTCATGGTGGCAGCTCAAGAGGAAAGATGCGAAGGGTTAGTTCCGTAGATGTTATGAACATCTGGGCTAGCCAACAGACAGAAAAGAAACTCTATATAGTGTTAATCAGGCAAGAAATCCTTTTTTATTAACTGAATATCAAGCATAGTTGGAAGCGCTGTTTGATTTCCTTTTCTAATACTCCCTCTGTCCCAATATTAGTCCCATTTCCAAAATTATGGCTTCAAAATCACTGAATTTCCCAAACTTATAATGCGACCTTAAAATGTTTGAAAAGTCAAACGGAACTATCATTTTGGGACGGAGGGAGTGAATGGTTAAAAAAAGGGAGGATAACATCATCATCTTGAATTTACAGTAGCATTCAGTAATTTGAAAATCTTTATTCTTTTCTCCAGCCTTCATGGCCTGATACGTGGTGAAGACATGGAGCTTGGTCGTGATTCTGATACGGGTGGTCAGGTAGTTTTACCATCTATTTTCTCTATGTTAACTTGCTTCTTTTAAATCAGCCAAACCTTGTGCTGACAAACTAAATTTTAGATAATATATTTTCTTCTCAGGTTAAGTACGTTGTAGAGCTAGCCAGGGCTTTAGGTACAATGCCAGGAGTTTATCGGGTTGACTTGTTAACCAGACAAGTATTATCGCCAGATGTCGATGGTACTTACGGTGAACCAACAGAGATGCTAAACCTTATTAAATGTGAAAATCCTGAGCAAAAACGCGGGGAAAGCAGCGGTTCCTACATCATCCGTATACCTTTTGGCCCAAAAGATAAATATATTCCTAAAGAACTTCTCTGGCCCCACATTGCTGAGTTTGTCGATGGTGCACTGAGCCACATCAAACACATGTCCAGAGTTCTTGGTGACCAAATCGGGGACGGAAAACCTGTCTGGCCTGTTGCTATTCATGGACACTATGCAGATGCAGGTGATTCTGCTGCCCTTCTATCCGGAGCTTTGAACGTGCCAATGCTTTTTACGGGACACTCCCTTGGACGAGACAAGCTTGAACAAATTTTGAAACAAGGAAGACAATCAAGGGATGATATAAATGCAACTTATAAGATCATGCGGCGTATAGAGGCTGAGGAGATCTGTGTTGATGCATCCGATGTAATTATAACTAGCACGAGGCAGGAGATTGAAGAGCAATGGCAGCTATATGATGGATTTGATCCGGTACTGGAGCGGAAACTAAGAGCAAGGATCAGACGCGATGTGAGCTGTTATGGCAGGTTCATGCCCCGTATGATTGTGAGAACCACCCACTTTTGCTTGTAACTATATACTCCCTCCGTCCTAGTTTAATTTACAAAAATGAGCTTGGGCACAACAATTAAAGAAAAAGTTGAAAAGGTGATGAATTGTGAGTGTATATAGTGGGGAAGGAGAGAGAAAATGGGGTAGGGAATAGTAAGTGGGTAGTTGGTGTGAGTATGACCAGTGGGTCCCATTATTTAAAAAGTATTAAAAAGTTTCCATATTGAGATTTTGTAGATTAAATTGGGACACCCAAAATGGCAAATTTTGTAGATTAAACTGGAACGGAGTAGTAAGCACCTAAAACGAACTTATTGATTGCATATGAATCTCTTTATTGTTAGGCTGCTACTACTGCTTTTATGATTCCATTCCAATCTGTCATGCTGGCATCAGGTAATTCCTCCTGGAATGGAATTTCATCATATTGTTCCACATGATGGTGATATGGATGGGGAAGTCGAAGTCAATGAAGATAGTCCCGCGACTCCAGACCCACCTGTTTGGTCAGAGGTTTTAAGTATTCTCTTGTTTAATTGTCAATTATATTGTGAAACGTAGACAGCAATAAATTAGCTAAAAGACTTGGTATATGTCCAAAATGAGAAAATGAATGCCACATTTAACTTTTGTCATTCTCTGTTTGGCAGATAATGCGATTCTTCACTAATCCACGCAAACCAATCATACTTGCCCTTGCCAGACCAGACCCGAAAAAGAACATAACTACTTTGGTTAAAGCATTTGGAGAGTGTCGTCCATTAAGAGAGCTTGCAAACCTTGTATGTTCATTTTTTGAATTGAAGTTGATGACTGCATATTCAATCATAACTGTTTTAGCAGTTGAAAATTGCCCACTCCTTTACGTGATTTATTCATTGATACTAAATTTATTATGCGCCTTTTCATTTACTGCAGACATTGATCATGGGAAATCGTGACGCAATTGATGAAATGTCAAGCACAAATTCTTCTGTGCTTCTTTCGATACTTAAATTGATTGACAAATATGATTTATATGGTCACGTGGCATACCCTAAACACCACAAGCAGCATGAAGTTCCCGACATTTACCGTTTGGCAGCAAAGACAAAGGTACTGTATTTCTGTATTCTTTAGATCTAGTTGTGGTAGAAGGAATTTCACCAGTTGCACAAGACAAAATTATCTGGTTACTATAATTTACATCAGTCACATGTGTATTATACATTGGATTTCTCTACAGATTCTGGAGTCACCTCTTCAGTTGTTTCTGTCCAAAACCTTGCTTTGTTTTTCACTACTTTTCTGATACAAAAGAATGGTCCTGTCAGCTATTAACCTCATGTTTAATGTCATTTTGTCAAACTCGATTTCTCTTTGGATTTCTGCCTAAATACAATAATGCAATCTTCGAAATTGCAAAGCATTATGAGCCCTTTCTTTACCGTAGTGACTTAATCCCCTGCATTACTAATTATTTATAGTCCTTACAGCCTCCACAATACCTTGCATATCGGAATGGTCAACTTCAAGCAAACATTTGAGCAATTACTTGGTCTGACCATGCCTGTGTAATTCCTAGAAAGTCCGTAATATGTCTTAATTGTGAAGCAGTATTGTGAGCCTTCCCTTTGTATCTTGGGTCCTTGCACACTTGCCCTATTTTCTTTTTATTTATTTATTTTGTTCTGGGGAAAGCACCTAAAAGATGGTGTTCTGGAAATATTTTAAACGAAAAAATTTCTTATTTGCAACTTATGGTTACAGTAAAATTGTGCTCCTTTAAAAAATATTTGTTGGCACTTGATATATGTTTTTGGAGTCTCTTACTAACACCTTACTCTAGGCGCAAAGTAGGAAGATTGATTATCTTCCTGCATTAGGGGTATGCAGTGTTGCACACGAGTATTCAAATTCACAGGCCTTCAAAGTTATGGATATGCAAAATCCTTTCTGCAATTTTCTTTTCTGTTGCATTTGTTGCTTAAATCTTTAATATTGTCAATCTGTGTTTTGATTGTTACCATGTAGGGTGTCTTCATCAATCCAGCATTCATTGAGCCCTTTGGTCTTACTTTAATTGAGGTATTGTATCTTTGTTACAGCAAGCTTGTCTCTGTATTGCTTCTTTTATTTCTTAATCCAATATAGGTTCTTCATCAAAACAGGCTGCAGCTTATGGTCTACCGATGGTTGCCACCAAAAATGGAGGTCCAGTTGATATTCATCGGGTTTGTCCATTGCTAAAGCCTTTCTGTTATTCTAAAGCATTTGCTATTTGATCATTGTATCTATAAGTACACATAAAATTCATGCTAATTCAAAATAATAAACATTGAATTAGTTCAGACTCTTGATAATGGGCTCCTTGTTGATCCCCACGATCAGCAGTCCATCTCCGATGCACTTCTGAAGCTTGTAGCGGATAAGCAGCTTTGGGCAAGGTGTAGACAAAATGGGTTGGAAAATATTCACCGTTTTTCATGGCCAGAACATTGCAAGACGTACTTGGCGCGTATAGCTTGTTGTAAACAGAGGCATCCTCAATGGCAGAAAACTGATGGTGGATATGAAAGTTCAGGATCAGATTCAGATTCAGCAGAAGACTCCTTAAAAGATGTACAGGATTTATCCTTAAATTTAAAGATCTCGGTAGATGGTGAGAAAAATGAAGGAAACGGAACTTTTGATAATGCTCTAGATTCCACTCTTGCTGGAAGTAGTAGCCAATTAGAGGGTGAAATCTCTACATTGTCAAAGCGTGGCTCTCAAGTGAAATCAGAAGGCAACTATGATGCTGCTAGTAAGGGTATAGCAATGAGGAGGAAGAAGTTCTTATTTGTAATTGCTGTGGATTGTGAAATGACCAAAGAATACACAGATATTATTAAGATGATTATTGAAGTTGCGGGGACGGATAAGAGTGGCGGTTCTACAGGCTTAATTTTGTCAACAGCTTCAAACTTAGCTGAGATACATTCTCTTATCCAGTCTAGTGGAATTAACACCATGGATATTGATGCACTTATTTGCAACAGCGGTAGTGAGCTCTACTATCCGTCTTCTGGTTCTGGGCCAAGTTCTAATTGTCCTCCATTTGTTGTAGACTCGGATTATTGTTCACACATTGGTTATCGTTGGGGTGGAGAAGGATTGAGGAAAACATTGGTTAGCTGGGCTTCATCTATTAATGATAGGAAGAAAGATGGAAAGGTTATTGATGCAGAAGACTCTGGATCCGCACATTGCTATGCATTTAATGTGAATGACTTACAACTGGTAATCTTTTTCTCGAAATGTTCTCTGAAGTTTTCGCCTCCCTCATCTCTCTCTACACACACACACACACATATTTATATATCATATTCTATTTGATTTGAACCTCCATACGAAAAAACTCAACTCTTATGCACTTGTTTCTCTTTTGCAGCTACCACCTGTAAAGGAGCTTCGAAAGTCAATGAGAATTCAGGCTCTTCGGTGTAATGTTATATATGGTCAAAACGGTACCAAGCTCAATGTGATACCAATGCTTGCTTCTCGATCCCAAGCTCTCAGGTACTGAAAGCTCAATTTCATTATTTGGCTTTGCTTAAATTTATATATTCTGTGTGCGGTTCAGTTTTCTATAATCCAGCATTTTGTGTTGTGATCATTCATTTAGTAAATATTAATCTTGCTTTTAAGATAAGGGACTTGCCAACAAGTGCCTCTGTGGAACTTGTAAATGTTTCCTTATAAGGAGCTATTATTACATTAGGAATCATTACCTTCATGTTGGGGATTGCTTCGAGTGCTCTAGGAATGAATTATTTTCATTGCAATATTTCAATTAAAGAAACTCCATATGGGCGCTTGTTAGCAAATCCCTTAAGGTGAAAGGGGGTTGAATTCAAAATTGCGAAGCTGGAAAAGCTTCTCTGGTTTTACAGGTTGTATCTGTCAAGGACCATGGGCTTTAAGATTCCTTGATTAAATCGATATACATGTCATCTTTTAACAAGCATTATAAATTATTTTGTGGAAGGAATGCATTATGCAGTTATGTTAATAATATGGCATAACATGAACAAAGTTGGTGTTCATGGTCGATAATGTCAAATGGATAAATAGAGTTTCTAGGACCAACCATTATATGTTCTTCTTATATCTACTTTATTGCCTCATCATTAGGCCTTGGTGAACTTATTCGCGGAGCTATAGTACTATGATGTCCAAATCGGATTTGTTTACTCCCTCTGTCCCTAAATGAATGTCCAAATTTCATTCTAAGGGAAATTATAAAATCTCTATGTTTCATACAATTTAGTGGCAATGATTTGTATATAATCGTGTAATCCTCTTTCCAAACATTTAGTTTTGCATGTATAAAGAGGCTGGAGAAAAAAAAATGGTAAAAAAAAGTCTAGGGACAAAGTTCTTTTTCAAAAAAGAGATTCACTTTGGGATAAAAAATACTTCAAAATAGACATTCATTTAGGGACAGAGGGAGTAGATTATATGAAAGGAGTAGCACTAAGACTGTTGTTTGTTTTGGTGCTCATCTACCTCACATGCAAATGTGTTAAGGTTTTCAGGGCGATACATTTCAAACGTTTAACTAATTTGTACTGGCTGTCTCATTGATGTGTCCTCGCATGTTGTGAAGGAAATATGCTAAGCAAGTACAAGGAAACATAATCAGAAATGAGAGTTGCCAGGATGAGAACGTAGACAATAAGTTTGCTATTAGGAAGAGTGATAATATTAATACCAATGAAAACAGGAAGTTGGGAAGGGTCAAACAAATTATTAGGTGTTGTGTCAACCTGGTATGTTTGCCAGTTTGTTGCGCATTTGGATTAGAAAGAAACTCATGGATTTGTACATAAAAGAAAGAAAAAAAATCCTTTAATCTTCAATGGGTATATTATCTTTTGGGCGTGTTTGGCTAAATTGTTGGGAAAATTGAAGCGCCTTTGGTGGAATTGATGCAGAATTTTTAACAATCTTAGCTTGAGGCCGCACCACGTACTAGCCAATGAAGCACCTGGATCAACTAGGATAACACAGACCCAGTAAATTCTATCTTTTCAGCCCTTTCTAATGTCCTCATTAAAACTATATAGTTTGCAAGTTAGTTCCTGAAGTCATGCTTTATACTCCCTCCGTCCCAAAATGACTCCCAAACCCATTTTCGTTTGTCCCAGAAAGTTAGTCTCATTTCCAAAATGAAGTCTTCAAAATCACTGAATTTCCAGAACTTATACTGTAACCTTAAAATGAATGAAAAGTCAAATGCGACTATCAATTTGGGACAGATGGAGTATGTTGTTGGTTTCGTCATCAAACCAATTCAAGTGCCTTCAACACGAGTTGATTGCTGGAAGTTTGACATTGTTTGTAGGTACCTGTACATTCGGTGGGGCATAAACTTGTCAAATACAGTAGTTTTCGTTGGAGAATCAGGGGACACAGATTATGAAGGATTGCTCGGTGGAGTGCACAAAACAGTGGTGATAAAAGGAGTCTGCAATGATGCACGCAAACTTCATACCAACAGAAGCTATCCTCTTGAACATGTTGTCGCATTTGACACTCCAAATATTACGGAGAGTGAAAGTTGCAACAAGGACGAGCTGATTTCAGCTCTCAAGAAAGTAGGTATACTAAAGAGCTAGATTTTTTTCTTTCTTTCTTTTATTTATTATATATATTTATTACATTTTTTTAATGTCTTAACTCCATTGCCCTTTTTGATTTCGAAAAAAAAAAAAAAAAAAACTCCATTGCCCTTTTGAGCTAGCTTCTTTCTTATATTTTCCAGCTCAGGTGCATCTCCATAAACCAAAGTAGCACTACTGGTTGTTCTTAATTCATGTAATAATAGTATCTTACCATACTAGCTCTGTACGGTCTTTCCAACGTGTGCCCAAAGGGTGCTTGTTAAGCTTTTTAAATAAGGCAATCAATGTATTCATTAAATTTACTTCAGTTCATTCATTTCCATAATCATAGAAATATATTTTTTTATGTGTAAACTTACATACATATGGAAGCATATAAAAAGCTTAACATGCGCCCTTACACGTTAAAAAACCGTTAATACTGCAAATGTAGTTTAATCATTTACATTAAAGTCTTAAACTGTCCAAATCTGGCTCATCATATAATCTTGTGGACAATTTGCTCGGCAACAGTTACCTTCCTCTCCAGCAAATATCATTTCTGTCCAAATCAAAGCTAATCATACAATTTGGTGGGATTTGGTAAACATCCTTTTTGTCCAAATCTAGTTAATCATATAATCTGGTGGAATTTGGTAAATACTACTCCCTCCGTCCCAAAATGATCTTCGCGTTTGAATATTCAAACTTTTTAAGGATATGAACACTTGCTTCACTAGCCATGTTTTGTTTAAGCCTAAAATGTAGAAATGTGAAGAATATTTTGGGACAATAAGAAATGGCAAATGAGAAGATCATTTTGGGAGGGAGGGAGGGAGAGTATCAAAATTTTTGTCCAAATCTAGCTAATAATAACAGAGAGAGAAGAAGGTAACTATTTGCAGCATTCCAAATCTAGCTAATAATAAAAGTTGGTGGTGGAATGGCCGGGAGAGGAAGGTAACAGTTGCCCCTTGTGCTTGAATGTTGACCTAAATAAATAAATGTCTATTTTCATTAAGGTGTTAATCCATCCACATCTAAGCTAATCTCTCAACTTTATTGAAACTTCCAATGGAGAGAAAGAGTTTTGAGAATTTCCATTGTATTGATCGATAGCTTGGTAGGTTGGTTTACATAATTGAGCCCCTATCCATCAGCAGCTTAACTTAAGCTTTTGGATCAGTGGTAAACTTGACATGGTATCTGAGTTCTGGTCGGGTCACACGTGAGGGGGAGTAGTAAGGCTTGATATACATAGTTGATCCCCTATCCATCAATGTTACTCCCTCTGTCCTGAAGTAAATATCTTACTTTCTATTTTTTGTTTGTCCCAAAATAAATGTCGTATTACTAAAAATAGGGTATGAAGTTTGGTGATCAACCTAAACTACCCATTCTAATAATAGGCACAAGCGTTCCAATGATATCTGAGTTGTTAGTCTACCCATATAAATGTATTGAAGCAATCAAAGACATAACTAACAACATAAAAACACTGGGTTGGTCTTGTCAAATTTGGGCCCCTAGGCAAACAATATGGTTGGGGCCCTTTAATTCTCACTATGGGCAATAGTGCGGCGTGACGTTCGCAAATCTCTACTCTCTCCCATTTACTCCTCTCGTCGTTTATTTGTATGCTAAAGACGAGAATTTGAGAACTTTATTAATATAAAAATTAACTTAGCTGGTTGAGTTTGGTAATTAAATTGAGCGGAGATAAGTGCAAAGAAAGTAAAATAAAAATAAAAATATTAGAACGAATTGTATTGACCGTAAAAGGTGTAAGGAACTAAGGAATCATCTCACCAATGAAACCATACGAGACTGGCCTATGGCCTTAGACTAGAATAAACCACTCCCTTTTGTCAACAATGAAACAATTCTCATCACCTATCAACTTCTGTTAAAAAAAAATTAATGATTGGTTTATTTTTACAAAAATGCATTTTTCCTTCCAATTATGATAATGTGTTTTTCAAAAATCAGAACTTTTTATATACCGTTCAGTATTAATGTTATAAAATGTCAATCATAACTATTATTGATAATTGATAGTGTGTTAGATTTTTAGAAAAAAATGACAGTGTGTTGAAGAGTGTCAGTGTATAAATAAGTGTCCCTTTATGTGCTTAAGAATGTTAGAATAAAAGTGACAATGTGTTGAAGAGTGCCAATGTGTAAAAAAGTGTCCGTTTATGTGCTTAAGAATGTTAGGATGTGTGTAAAAAAGTGTTATGATAGTGTTAAAGAATGTTAGTAACAGTGTTAAAGACTGTCAAGTGTGTGTTAAAAAGCGTTAGTAATATTGATATACTCCCTCCATTCCACTCGAATTAGGACAAATTTCCAATTTGGGTGTTCCATTCGAATTAGGACAACCCAAAAATGAAAGTGTTTTATTTAATGAGACTCACATTCACACTCACAACAATTTTCCACGCATTATTCTCTACCCCACTTTCTCTTTTCTACATCACTTTTTATACTCACAACACCTACTCCACTAGCATTTTTTCCTTAATCCCGGTGCCCAATCCAAAAATCCTAATTCGGGTGGGACGGAGGGTAAATGATATTGTGTTGAATAAATTTCAGTTATTTATAAAACTGGGGAATAATATTGGAATTTCTCATATTTTCTCTATTTTTGCATATTGCAACAAATTGTAAATGTAAATTGTGAATTGTAAAGATTGAATGGGGATAAAAACAAGTGTAGGCAAATGATGTGAAAAACTGAGATAGGGGAGTTGCAAAATGGCCTCAAATCAGTCAGCCCTAGTTTGAAACCTACTCTTGAGATGGATGCACATGACATCTATTTAATATATAAAAGCAAAAACATTTCAAGCCTTCTCATTAAGCCACGTGGAATTATGAAGTGGAAATCCACGTGGCATTATTCTTTAGGCAAATGTATATAATACTTATTTCAGGAAATGATTTAGTTTTTTAAAACTGATTTTTTTTTTTAAATCAAATATTTTCTGAGCTTAAATTACGAAAACATGATTACTTAATTTTAGTAGGCTAAAGATAATGGATATCTTAAATTAAAATATTAGAAATTATAATCATTCAGTTAGTTGAATTTTAAGATATGGGCTAAAGATAAGAAATGTGATGTAGCAGTATATCTCGGTGAAGAAAATCGAGCCACATATTTTGCAAAAATAAAAATAAAAATAAAAATGAAGGATTCTATAAATAAAGTATGTTTGATGGTTTAAATTACTAATTGATGCGGATACTAAGGCGTTGAAGTTTTTGGAGTAATTTCAGCGAGTGCGCCGAAACCGTCATAACTTTTGACTCCGGATGAACCGCGGAACGCACCGCATATCAAATCGAACGTCAGAGCGAGACGGACAAAAGTTGTTATCTTTAATTTGGACGTAGATGTTGTCAACTTTGCATGCATATTCATTTTTATATGAGAATTTGTATTTTTTGTTATTTAGTGAAAAAAAAAATTAAAGTTAATAATTAATGGTAAAAATCTACACATCTATCTACACATCTATTTAATATATAAAAGCAAAAACATTTCAAGCCTTCTCATTAAGCCACGTGGAATTATGAAGTGGAAATCCACGTGGCATTATTCTTTAGGCAAATGTATATAATACTTATTTCAGGTCTATTTAATATATAAAAGCAAAAACATTTCAAGCCTTCTCATTAAGCCACGTGGAATTATGAAGTGGAAATCCACGTGACATTATTCTTTAGGCAAATGTATATAATACTTATTTCAGGAAATGATTTAGTTTTTTAAAACTGATTTTTTTTTTAAATCAAATATTTTCTGAGCTTAAATTACGAAAACATGATTACTTAATTTTAGTAGGCTAAAGATAATGGATATCTTAAATTAAAATATTAGAAATTATAATCATTCAGTTAGTTGAATTTTAAGATATGGGCTAAAGATAAGAAATGTGATGTAGCAGTATATCTCGGTGAAGAAAATCGAGCCACATATTTTGCAAAAATAAAAATAAAAATAAAAATAAAAATGAATGATTCTATAAATAAAGTATGTTTGATGGTTTAAATTACTAATTGATGCGGACACTAAGGCGTTGAAGTTTTTGGAGTAATTTCAGCGAGTGCGCCGAAACCGTCATAACTTTTGACTCCGGATGAACCGTGGAACGCACCGCATATCAAATCGAACGTCGGAGCGAGACGGACAAAAGTCGTTATCTTTAATTGGACTTAGATGTTGTCAACTTTGCATGCATATTCATTTTTATATGAGAATTTGTATTTTTTGTTATTTAGTGAAAAAAAAATTAAAGTTAATAATTAATGGTAAAAATGTACACATCTATCTACACATCTATATAATATATAAAAGCAAAAACATTTCAAGCCTTCTCATTAAGCCACGTGGAATTATGACGTGGAAATCCACGTGGCATTATTCTTTAGGCAAATGTATATAATACTTATTTCAGGAAATGATTTAGTTTTTTAAAACTGATTTTTTTTTTTTAAATCAAATATTTTCTGAGCTTAAATTACGAAAACGTGATTACTTAATTTTAGTAGGCTAAAGATAATGGATATCTTAAATTAAAATATTAGAAATTATAATCATTCAGTTAGTTGAATTTTAAGATATGGGCTAAAGATAAGAAATGTGATGTAGCAGTATATCTCGGTGAAGAAAATCGAGCCACATATTTTGCAAAAATAAAAATAAAAATAAAAATGAAGGATTCTATAAATAAAGTATGTTTGATGGTTTAAATTACTAATTGATGCGGACACTAAGGCGTTGAAGTTTTTGGAGTAATTTCAGCGAGTGCGCCGAAACCGTCATAACTTTTGACTCCGGATGAACCGCGGAACGCACCGCATATCAAATCGAACGTCGGATCAAGACGGACAAAAGTCATAGGGCAAAGCCCCTTGAGACGGGGTCTAAAACAACAAAAAAAAAACGTTATTTAAGGCCTTAAACGGGCTTCTTTATATCCTTGCAAATGAGATGGTGAACTTATATTATGAGTTTGAAAATATCTTTCATCACATAATATCCTTGCAAATTATATGGTATTATATACTACCTCTGTCCCAGCTCAATGCGCACTGTTTGACTTTTTTGGTCAATTTGACTGAACTTTGACATTAATTTTATGAAAATCTATATATCTCAATGCAATTTTGAAATATGTTATTGATCCTATTTCTAACAATAAAACAATAACAACTTTCAAAATTGTATAATAATAGCTAGATTTTCACAAAATAATGGCCAAAGTTCGAATGAATTGACCACATGAACAGTAAAAGTGCACATTGAGCTGGGACGGAGGTAGTAGATCACTTAATTTGATTTCATACCATTATCTCAGTTTGAAAATGACTTTCATCAGTTTTTCTTAATTAATTAACTTTATTATTCCCGTCGAATTCCGACGGGTTACTCACTAGTTTGGTTAGGGTTAAGATTTAAGAATAGGTATTCGATAGCGCTACGTAACACATTTCCATTTTCCTCTCCCGGCCATTCCACCACCAACTTGTCCGGCAACGGTTACCTTCCTCTCCGGCAGCCATGGTGATGGCAGTGGCCGTAATGGCGGAGAAGAATTTCATAGTTATTATCTCTCAAATCCATGAAAAGCATTCCAATTTCATGAACCCAATGAATCCACAGAGCCAAGACAATAATCTCGTTACACGTATTGTCAAAATCATCAAATTCCTCAAATAAACTCAAAATCAAAAGCCAAGCTCAGTTCCAGGCTCAAGCAATGAGACTTTGGTTAGACGAGAGGCCCAATCTACTGTAAGTCCTCTTTACCAAAATGACTATAAATTTTTGTTTTGTTCTGAGTCACCATGTTTACAATTTGTTTATACTCCCTCTGTATCGAAATGATCTTCTCATTTGCCATTTTTCATTGTTCCAAAAAGTTCTTCTCATTTCTTCTATTTAGGTTTAAATATTCATAAACACAACATGGCTAGTGAAACAAGTGTTCGATGTCCTTAAAAAGTTTAAATAGTCAAATGGGAAGATCATTTTGGGACGGTAGCGTATAAATTAAGCCATGAATGGTACTATATTCAATGAATAAGTACTTGTTTATTCAATTTGTCTCTTGACTCTATCAAACCCAAGAGTGACTTTTCTCAGCATTTTAATCCCTAGACCAGGTAAAACATATTCAATGATGATGAACCAAATAGCTATATAGGTGGCATTTGGAGTCTTTTGGATGAAGATTCATCGTCATGACATCTTTGAGGACCATTTGATTTGAATGCGACATGAAATGGACATTAAGGCTTCTTGACTTTAGGGTCTCCTACCTGCTGCTCCAGATAATAAAATGGAAAATCACATTGACAAGTGACATGGACAATGTTGGATGCATTTCATTTTCAGCAAAATTCTACTTTAAAAAGAAAATTTGCCGTTATATAATTCTGCCGATAAACACGTGGATCTCATTTTCGTCATCTTGAAGAGTGAAAGCGATGACAATTTGTTTTTAGATATTCCATCCGTTTAATAAAGATAGTATCAATAGTTAAATCAAACATTTTAGGGAGTATGTTTAACTTGCTAGTACCTTCTTGAAGTTGCTCTATAAGTATTGATTTTTTTAAGAATGTTTTATTTTTTTATTTTTTTGGGTGGGGGGGGGGGGGGGACAATCAAAAACTGATACCAAGACTCTTTTCAGATGGAGGGAGCATTAATGTAAGAATACTATATGATAGTTTGAAAAGTTGTGCTATGTTGAAATGGTAATTTTCTTCATATATACACCCTTTATGTTGTCCAATTTTCCTTTATGTAATCATGGACACTGCGTAAAAATCTTTGAATTTTGAACATGAGGCTAGTGATGGAATTCCTGGAATGCTTCTTTATTTTGTTTCTTCAGAAGACACTTTAACCCGAGGAGGATAGTTTTGGCTTTTTATCAAATAATCAAATGATACTTATAGCGGTGAGTCATTATCTATGTGTGACTATTTTGCCATAGTCACTTGAAGCTGAAAGAGTCGTATTGATTTGATGAGCTAACAAGGAATATGGCATCATCCAAACTCTTTTCTTTTCATTTCGGCCGGCAGAAAAAAATATATTATTTATCTTAATTTTGTTCTACATATTGTCTTCATCTTTGGTTAACTTTGTTCTAGAGTAGAAACAAATGTAATACTTCTTAGTAATGTTTTCCTAAAATTCTTTCACACTTGTTCTACCCAAACTCCATTTTCTAGTAGTCTGTCGTCAATGAACTCGAAGCTTTTCCAGTCACAAAGCATGCGTATTCATATTCTCTTTTATTCCATAATTGTTTTTACACTTTCCTCCATTGTTTCCTCGGCCCTAGGAAATGAGACGGACCACATGGCACTACTTTCATTCAAAGCGGGTATTACCTCGGACCCACTTCAAATCACGCCATCATGGAACGAGTCGACCCATTTTTGCAGCTGGATTGGTATTACATGCAGCCAAAGACACCAACAAAGAGTAGTTGCAATAAATCTGTGGTCAGGAAGGTTGTCCGGCTCCATATCACCTGCAATTGGTAACCTTAAGAGTCGTGAGACTGAATTAATGATACTGTCAATACATTAACGTACGCAGCATGCACTTGTAATTGATATACACCCGCCGTCCCAAAATGATGTTGCCAATACATTAAGAGTCGTGAGACTGAATTAATTAGGGATAGAATATTGAAAGATACTTTGTTTTTAAATACATAATAATATTTTTAAAATTATTAAAAATTACAATTGGTACTTGGTATACCAACCAACATCAAATATCAGTACCGTGTACCAACCAATTATACATAATTGGTACAGTAGTATCTACCAACAATGTCGGTATACCGATTTGGCCGTACCAATTACAATTGGTACGGTTGGTACACGAGTTGGTTGGTACAGATTCACAAATTTTGCCGGCCCTAGAGATAGGGGAGTTGCAAAATGGCCTCAAATCAGTTAGCCCTAATTTGAAACCTTGCAACTCTTGATATGGATGCACATGACATTTGGTTAGGTTAAGAATATGAATTCGATAGCTACGTAACACATTTTCCATTTTCCTCTCCCGGCCATTCCACCACCAACTAGTCCGGCAACGGTGACCTTCCTCTCCGGCAGCCATGGTGATGTTGGTGGCCTTGATGGGGGAGAGGAATTTCATAGTTTTTGTCTTTCCAATCCATGAAAAGCGTTCCAATTTCATGAAGAATCCACATAGCCAAGACAATAATTTCGTTACTCATATAGTCAAAATCAACAAATTCCTCAGAGATCAAATCAAAATCAAAACCCAGGTTCAGTTCCAGGCTCGAGCATAACACTTTGCTTAGACGAGAGGCCCAATCTACTGTAAGTCCTCTTCACCAAAATGACATTGATTTTTTGTTTTGTTCTGAGTCGCCATAGTTGCAATTTGTTTATACTCCCTCGGTCCCGGAAAGATAATCCATCTTTTCTCTTTTTTCTTTCTTTTTTGTTTTTTCGTTGTTACGAAGGAACTTTGAGCAGTAATTAAGGCTACTTTTAGTTATCTTAATGTGAATCTAAATATTGGTATTAATAGTATTTATAATAGTGTATCAATAACAATTTTTGAATTTTCATTAGAATAATTAAAAGTAGCTTTAATTATTGCTCAAACTTCAGTAACAACGAAAATAGATGGACTATCTTTCTGGGACAGAAGGAGTATATAAATTAAACTATGAATGGTACTATATTCAACGAACAAGTACTTGTTTATTCAATTTGTCTCTTGACTCGATCAAACCCAAGATTGACTTTTCTCAGTATTTTAATCGTAGACCAGGTCAAAATATCCCAAAACACATTCAATGATGATGAAGCAAAATAGCTATATAGCTGGCATTTGGAGTCTTTTAGATGAAGATTCATCGTCATGACATCTTTGAATACCATTTGATCGGATTGACTTTAGGGTCTCCCACCTGCTCCAGGTAATAAACTGGAAAATCACATTGACAAGTGACATGGACAATGTTGGATGCATTTTATTTTCAGCAAAATTCAACTTGAAAAGAAAATTTGCTTTATTCTATTCATTATATAATTCTGCCGATAAACATGTGGATCTCATTATCGTCATCTTGTAGTGTGATAGCGATGATAATTTCTTTTTAGATATTCCATCCTTTTAAAAAGAGAGTATCATTTGTCAAATCAAACTTTTTAGGGTGGATGTTCAACTTCCTAGTACTTTCTTGAAGTTGCTCTATAATATTTTATTTTTTATTGGGATAATAGAAAATTGAAAGCGGGACTATCTTTTTCAAATGGAGGGAGCATTAATGTACGAATACTATATGGCAGTTTGAAAAATTGTGCTAAATGGTTATGTTATATGCACCCTTTTATGTTGTTCAAGAGCTCACTTTATAGATTTTTCCTTTACGTAATCATGGACATTGTGGAAAAATCTTTGAACTTTAATCATGAGGCTAGTAAAGGAATTCTTGGAGTACTTCTTTATTTTCCTTTTCCGAAGACACTTTAACCCGAAGAGGATAGTTTTGGCTTTAATCAAATAATAAAATGATACTTATAGCGATGTGTCATTATCTATGTGAGACTTTTTTTCCGTAGTCACTTGAAGCTGAAAGAGTCATATTGTTTTGATAAGCTAACAAGGAATATGGCATCATCCAAACACGTTTCTTTTCATACGGCCGGCAGAAAGATTTTTAATTATCTTAATTTTGTTCTACATATTGTCTTTATCTTAGGTAAACTCTGTTCTAGAGTAGAAGCAAATGTAATTATATCTTAGTAATGTTTTCCTAAAATTCTCCACACCTGTTCTACCCAAACTAACTTGAAGCTTTTCCAGTCATAAAGCATGCATATTCTCTTTTATTCCATCATTGTTTGCACTTTTCCTTCCATTGTTTTCTCGACCCTAGGAAATGAGACGGATCACATGGCACTACTTTCATTCAAAGCGGGTATTACCTCGGACCCACTTCAAGTCACGCCTTCATGGAACGGGTCGACCCATTTCTGCAGCTGGATTGGTATTACTTGCAGCCAAAGACACCAACAGAGAGTAGTTGCTATAAATCTTTGGTCGGGACGGCTCTCTGGCTCCATTTCACCTGCAATTGGTAACCTTAGTTTCCTCAGAGTTCTTCTCCTCCACAACAATAGCCTTACAGGAATAATACCTCAAGAAATAGGCAAGTTATCAAGATTATTAAGATTAGGAATTGGGAATAATTCTTTTACGGGTGAAATCCCTTCAAATATTTCACGGTGTGTGAATCTTATTGAGCTTGATTTGAGTGGCAACAATCTTGAGGGCACTATCCCGGCTCAGTTTGAGTCGTTGACTAAGCTTGTTTGGATAAACCTGCACTCAAACAATCTCACCGGACGGATTCCTGATTTCATTGGGAATTTCACATCACTTATATACATTTCTGGTCTGGGAAACAATTTTCAGGGACGGATTCCGGATTCTCTAGGCAGGTTGACCAATTTATGGTTTCTCGGGTTTGGCATGAACAACCTATCCGGTACTCTTCCTACTTCATTTTTTAATATTTCGTCGTTGACTAATATTGAATTGGTAGATAATCAACTTGAAGGAAACCTTCCGTCAGACCTCGCACTAAAGTTTCCCGGACTGGTTTTTTTCAATATTGCAATAAATAGATTCAGTGGACTTGTTCCACCCTCTATATCTAATGCCTCTAAGCTCGAGTTTTTTGCAATCAATAATAATTATGGCTTTACCGGAAGTGTCCCTGATTTCAGTCGGCTGCAAAATATAGAGTGGCTTGCACTTGATGACAATCAGCTAGGAAACGGGAATGTCGATAACTTGCATTTTGTGTCTAGTTTGGCAAATTGTACCGGATTGTTTACATTAGGTTTTGGTCATAATAATCTTGGAGGGATCTTACCTAAATTAGTTGGAAATTTCTCTAAGCTTAGAGCCATTACCATGGGAGTGAATTCACTATCTGGAAGTATCCCTTCTGAAATCGGGCAACTTGTAAACTTGGAACGTTTGTACTTGGGACGGAACCAATTTACAGGTAGCATCCCGGATTCAATTGGAAGACTCTTCAAACTCAGGGTATTGTCTCTCTTCAGAAACAAACTCTCTGGTTCTATTCCATCTTCACTGGGAAATCTTACCTTATTGACTCAACTCTATTTAAGAAACAACAGTTTAGAAGGTGCCATACCATCTGCTCTAGCCAGATGTACTGATTTGCTTTCATTGGATCTCTCTGATAACAATCTCAGCAGTCGCATACCAGAAGAAATATTTGGTTTGTCTTCCTTATCAATATTACTAGATCTTTCTTCCAATCGTTTAACGGGTTCCATTTTGTTAAAAGAAAGTGCTTTGCGAAATTTGGTTTCGTTTGATGTTTCAAATAACTTGTTGTCCGGTGCCCTCCCGAGTAGTCTTGGTAGTTACACAAGCTTAACTACTTTGTCCGTGGCGGGTAATTTATTTCAAGGAGGGATTCCTTCATTAAGTCCATTGAGAGGTTTAGAAGTTTTAGATCTTTCTCGCAATAATTTGACCGGGAGAATCCCATCTTACTTCTCGGATTTTCGGTTTCTAAAGAACTTGAATCTATCATTCAATGAATTTGAGGGTGAGGTACCATCTCAAGGAATTTTCACAAACTTGAGTGTTTTTTCTATCTCTGGAAATGGTCAACTGTGTGGGGGTGTTCCGGACTTGCACTTGCAGAAATGCATCCTCAAAGAATCATCAAGAAAAAGCAGACTCTCCCGTGTTCTAGTAATAGTACTATCAGTATGTAGTGGTATAATGCTACTAATTTTGGTCGTCTCCTTCGTATATGTCTATAGACGGAGACATAATACAGTCAAGGGTATGACTACAGTTTCTTCAGAAAAGGAAATATTCTCGAGCGTATCTTATGGGGCCCTCTATGCAGCAACCGATGGGTTCTCTTCAGCCAATCTGATTGGTTCTGGAAAGTTCAGCTCTGTGTACAAGGGGATTATTCAAGATCAAAATAAACCCTTAGTTGTAGCTGTGAAAGTACTCAATCTACAAGTTCATGGAGCAAGCAAGAGTTTTGTTGCAGAGTGTGAAGCATTGAGAAGTATTAGGCATAGGAATCTGGTCAAGATAATAACTTCTTGCTCGAGCGTTGACTATAAAGGCAAAGACTTTAAGGCTCTTGTTTACACGTACATGGTCAACGGAAGCTTGGAGGGATGGTTGCATCATCAGAATCTTCTAGAAGGTTCTGGTGGAAATGAAGTTGAGGAAGAACGTAGGAGTTTAAGCTTATTGCAAAGATTAAACGTTGTGATCGATGTGGCTAATGCTTTGGATTATCTGCATCACCAGTGCGGTACTCCTTTGGTTCATTGTGATCTCAAGCCGAGTAATGTTTTGTTGGATGTTGACATGGTGGCTCATCTTGGTGACTTCGGGTTGGCTAAATTTCTTTTGGAGGCTAGTGATCATCATTCTACAAGCCAAATCAGTTCCCATGGTTTAAAGGGAACTTTTGGCTATGCTGCTCCAGGTAATTTTTTTTTTCTCTTCTCATTTTTTTTTTCCAACCCGGATTCCCTTTTAAATGGTTGAGAAAGAATTGCCTCCTTCCGTCCCAAAATGATAGCCCCATTTCTCCTTTTTGCTTGTCCCAGAAAGTTAGCCTCATTTCCAAAACTAAGGCTTCAAAATCACCAAATTTCCAAAACATACAACGCAACCTTAAAATGTTTGAAAAGTCAAAAGGACCATCATTTTGGGACGGAAGAGTACATTAACTATGGCAATCAGCTATTTGTATCATAGTTAATGTGAATTCTACGAAATTCTATCTTTTTGGAATGTCATTTTGGATTTTTTGTTTCTTGTCCTTGGCCTATACTTAATGTCGCTTTTGGTTGATCTGGAAGCTTTCTATAATCATTTAATTAGATTTCTTATTTTTATCCTTGTCTCTATATATTTTAGATACGAGTCAAATCCTTCAATTGTTTCTGCAGTTTTCAATTGATTTTACTAGCGAATGTGGGTGGCTCTTATAGCACTTGCAAGAAACATACAAGTATTTGAAAACATCCCCTGCTGCCATTGGAAATACTCACAAAAAGTATAGTTAGAGCCCAATGCATTGCTATATGTTCTTTATACATTAGAGATTTCGTAACAATGTATGCCACAACATCTTGTAGCATTTCAGTTATATATTTATTTATTTTTTTAAAAAAAGTTTACAGTAATTAGTTCACAAATCTCACACAGAAGATAGCAATTTCCCTGTTTTTAAATTTATAGAGCCCCAACTAGTTCACCTCTCTTTGCAGGTTGGTTTTCTTCAGGGAATTGTTATGCGTACATCCTATATTACTAAGTACACCCTCATGGCCTCATGCTTTGATCTTTGCACCGTACATCAGATTAAGCATGAAGAGGTGTATTCAGTAATGTGGGGGTGTGTGTTGTGCATCATCTGCTAGCATTGTACTATTTGGAAATTTTCCAGACATTCATTTTGGCCCGGATGAAGTACTTACAATGTAAAGAATAGAAGGAGAAGAGTGTGTCGTTGACAGATCCTTTTTTCCTTTTATTTACTGTTGTATTCATTCACATCTCTATGATTCAGCTTTTGGTTCATGTAGTCCGTCCCGATTATAGGGATAAAAACCTTAGTTGTTATGATTCAGATATCAAAGAATATTAACTAAATACTTCTCATGTATTAACTATGCAGAGTATGGTATGGGCGGTAATGTATCTATACACGGAGATATTTACAGCTACGGCATCCTCATTCTTGAGATATTTACTGGAAAAAGTCCTACAGATGAAATGTTCAATGATGGTTTGAACCTTCATAACTTTGTGAAGATGGCTATACCAGACCAAGTTATGGAGATCACTGATCCTCTCCTTATCCAAGAAGAAGAAGATGAAATGACAATGTCCAAACGCTCTCAAATCGATCAAGAACCACGCGATCATCCATTTAAAGATTGCCTGATTTCGGTTCTCAAACTTGGAATTGCTTGTTCAATGGATTCGGCCAGAGAAAGAGTGAAGATTGGAACTGCCATTAATGAACTGCATATGATCAAGGATGCATTTGTAGGGAGAACAGGTCATTCTAGTTCTAAGTAATTGTGGAGGATAAGTACCATTGTTGGAGTTGCCCTAAACCATGCAATGTAAAAGTTGTGTTACGTGTACATACTACTCCCTCCGTGTTCAAAGTAAATGACACACTTTTATTATTTGATTAACTTTATTAATTTTGATGAATGAGTGTATTCATTAATTTTACGGGTGTGTATAACAACTATTCACTACTATCCCTCCTTTATTCCCGTGCATACCCAAAAGTGTGCACATTGTTATGGGACGGAGGGAGAATATATATATATATAGATATATATATATAGGTAGGTGCTCAAATGAGAACTTAAATATCGTGAGAACCGTGAGAACCAATCATAATCATTAGATTAGAAAAAAAATCAAGGGTCCATATGTTAGATACAGTTGATACACTTAGATACATTGCAAAAAATTCGGTATTACACTTGGATACAATAGGTTAATAAGTATTGTATCTAAGTGTTGCACTTGGATACACTATGTTAAAAACTAATGTATCCAATTGTTTTTCGAAAATTAACTAATGTATCCAAGTGTATCCAATGTTTCTAACATCTGGACCCTTGATTTTTTTTTCTAATCTAATGGTTATGATTGGTTCTCACGGTTCTCATATAAAATGGTTCTCACAGGAGCGCGACCATATATATATATATATATATAGACACACATACATACATACATACATACGTAACTTGCTTTAGATTTCATATTAACTTGTAAATATTCTTGAAGTAAAAGAAGAAAAAGGAGATTGAAAACAAAAACCAGATTTTCCTGTGTGTGCATTGTATCGTACACATGGTTTGTAAATGTGGGCAGCTATGGAAAGTATGGTGCGCAAACATACTGGGGTGGATTTTTCATACTTTTTCTTGAAACTGTGTGGAGTTGTATGGTGCGCAAAACACTAAAAATAAAACGGAAGGGATGAAATTGCAATCAAGGCTTAAGTAATCCCGTTAAATTATGAAACCAACAAAGCATTCTCAGCGATGTATAAATAGTACTCCCTTTGTCCCATAATATACTATTTAATATCGCGTTTCCACCAAATCCCACTTTACACCCTCGATCAAATTTTGTCCCAATGTAACACTTTAATTACCCTTTGAGATAATTACAAACCAATGCAACGTACTACACTCTTGGTTACACAAAAGGTATCCTACTCTTCTTTAACAACATAATGAAACGTACTTTTATGTCGGGTTACAAATAATGCAACCATGTTGGATGATGTTAAATTTTATTAACGAAATGAACAATTTCGTTAAATAAACTAACAATCGTTGAAGAACTAACCGCCCTTTCATCTTCTTCCTTGTATCATACACAAAGCACATTATTATTATTATCTTTATTTATATTCTTATAGTTTACTTATCTATAAAATTTTCAAATAACATAATAAAGAAATAAATACTAATATCTAAACTAATCCAAAAAGAAAAAGAAAAGGTAAAAAGAAAAGAGTGACACGTCCAGGTGCATCCCCCCACCCCATCTCCCCCATCTCCCTTCTCTTCATCTACACTGAAATGTTCCATTTATTCAGCAAATCCCTGAGAAAACTCTGACATCTTAGCAAATATCACCGATTTTTGGAAGAGTTACATGCGATTTTTGATTGTTTGGGGTGTAATTTTGAATTCGAGTTTTAATATGTTGGGTGTAAATTTTGAAAGGAATTCTATTCCCGCAAGTGAGAAACTTTGTAGGACGGGCCTCAACGGGTTTGGGGTTATGGACTTGTGCAACTCGATAGTGAGCAAGTCATAGGAGTAATGTGCATGTAATGTGAGGTCTATCACGTGACAAAAATTCTTTTATTATTTTTTTTTTGAAAAGAAAAGATAAAAAAAACACATAAGCACGTAAATTACAACTCCTAAATCACCCGTGTGACCGGTAAATAAACACAAAATTAAGACAGTCCAAAGGTCCAATTCTGTTCTGATGCAGGCAACTGTGCCCACACCCCACTGTTCTATTCAGTCCCTGAAACCTGTTCTCGTCCTGGAAATTGGCCCAGAAGCGTGCGCCTCGGGCTGGTGTTGTGGGAAGCGCGCGCCTGGCGCATTGTACATGGGAGGCGTCCGCTTCTGGGCTGACCTGTCAGATTGTCAGAAACTTATGGACTCAGGGGATTGCCCTGGTCCTGATTGTGTAATGAAACCCCTGCAGTGTTTGTTAGCATGAAATAATAGGAAGAATAGGAAGAACACATGGAAGGCGGGCGGTTCTGGAATTTGATGTGGGACGCGCGCGCTTTGGACCATGAAGGTCTGAGGCGCGCGCTTCCCATATCAATTCACAGAATGCCCAGAAAAGTGAATTATGAACAGAAACACAAGTTTAACCCTCAAGCTGTCCCCAGCGGAGTCGCCACTGTAGATACCCCGGGGGGAAACCACGGCTTGGCTAGAGCGGTGAGTTATCCTAGGATGTCTAATTGTGTTTTAGAGTCGCCACCCACGTTTTTGAGGAACGTAAGAAAACCTAATGTTTATGAGCCTAAGTTTGATTTACGAAAACAGAGATTCTAAGGATTAGGGGTTCGGGGGTTAGGTTACGAAATGGGAAGTACTTAAACACCCATTTCGCCCGAGCAAAGTCAGTCTTGTTTGTTCATAATTCACTTTAAAGATAGATGTGTTCTTCCTATTTGAATAAATGATAAAAGAGGGGGTTTTAAAAGGGGTTTTGATTGTTTAGAATGTAGGGAGATAACTCCTAGGCCAATTCAATGTAATGAAAGGGCCATTGGTGTCATGTCCCAAATGGTTTTGGGGTGATTGCACATTTGTTTGAAGAAGAAGAAGAATTTAGAAGAAAAAGAAGAAGTAAAGAATAAAGTTAAGACATTTTACCTATGATATCCTTCAAAGAGAACATCTTAAAAAAAGTCTTGAAGAAAAGGTTGAATACTTGGAGAGAATACATTTTGTAAATTGCCTAGAGTTTTGTTTAGAGAAGAGTTTTCAAGGTTGAGACCAAGGTCCCCTCCAATGATGGATTGGAGGGGTTTTATAGTTGTAAAAAGTGTGTTTTTTGGATCCAAACGGAGTCTCCAAGAAATCTTCACCGGGCAAAATCATGTATAATGAGCAAGGGAGAGATTCTTGGGCAGAATCTGTAACTGACACACCCCAGAAGCGCGCACATCCCACCTAGGCGACGGAAGGCGCGCGCGTCTGGCCTCAAGGGACGGAGGCGCGCGACTTTGAAAGGCAAATTTTGATAGAATGGACTAGAAAGTTAGAACTGTTATTCAGTTTAGTCCCGGGACTTAACGGAGCCCGTCTGGAACTTAACCAAAGTAACAGAAACTAATAGGAAACACTTAAAAGAGGGAGAAACACAAAATCAAATGTGCAATCGGGGTGAGTTGTCCAAGGCGGGGTGTCTATAATTATCAACTATTTGGAATCGAGAAAAGTATTGAGCATTGTAAGTTGACCATTGACTATGGCTTACGCTCAATGACATCGTGGACAAAAGGATTGTGATATGTTCTATAAAAGATAAGCAAAGTTTGATAAAGTTGTATAAATTGGGTAATCATGATGGCCTGTTAGGGTCCGCTCATGATTTATGAGAACAAATGTGTTTGGACTCATTGCCAACTTGATATAATCCTATGTGGTCACACACAATAGAACGAATTGTTAAAAGGCAAAAAGGCAGAATTTGGTCTGGCACAACCGTGCCAGTTAACAAGCACGACCGTGCCAATAATCGTCTGGGGAAAGGCAGGGGCGCACCAATTGGCACGACCGTGCCAAAGGTGTTGGGTTTAGATCAAACATGCGCAGTGGAATTTAGCATTTAAAATTTTGAAACCCAAAGCCATGGATCCGTTCATATGATTAAATCAAATACAATAACAAGAATAAAGGAATAAACTAACCCTTGATGGCTATCAAATTTTCTCTTGGTCTTTGGTGGAGATTTGAAGACTTGATCACGATCACAAAGCTTGAACACGAACTTTGAAGATGATGATTTTCACCCTCTAGCGGTATCCACACTTCGAACGAATATCAAAGGAGCTTCTTTGATCTTGGTTGCTAGACCAAATTGTGAAACACTTTTCACAATCAAAAGAACTATATGGAATTTATTTTGTGTATTATTTTGTTCTTCAACCAAGAATGTCTTAGAACAAAATAAACTCTTTCTCAAACTCTTTTAAACTCACAAAATCATTAGCCTAGAGTGCTGGCCGAATTTGGTCTTTTATACACAAGTATGACCTATTCCAAATAGGAAACTTGTGTCAAAATCCGTTCAAAATTCGTTTCCTAATCAAATTAGGAATCTGCCACCCGACAGTACTGTGCGGCCGCCCAAAAACCTCTGTGCGGTCGCACAACTATCTGAAACAAAACTGGTACAAAAACTGAGCTAAGTGTGCGGCCGCCCAGTCCATACTGTGCGGTCGCCCACTTCCCCAGAATGTCCAGAATTTCCAAAATTCCAATATAGTCCTTTTAAAGATTCGTTCTATTGTGTGTGACCCTCTAGGATTATACTAAGTTGGCAATGGGTTCAAACATGAAACCATAAGATATGATTAGGTTCTAGCAAACCGTCATACCTACCCAAATAGTATAACTAGATACAAGTTCGCATTCCTTTAGAATATGTCATAATCCTTTTGTCCACGATATTATTGAACACAAGTCATGATCAAAGAGTCAACTTGTTTTGTTCAATACTTTCTCGATTCCGAATATGTTGATAATCCAAATGACATTGATCCAATCAATTCATTTGAGTCCGGCCGAACATTTCATCAACATCATTCCTACGAGAGGCCCAAGCTTGACATCTCTCTGAGGAGGGACAAATCCATTTAGCTTATTATTCTTCCCTACGTGAATCCGATTATGCCAATCATACCCTTTATAACTACTCGGTTAAAAGTAGCGTTTGAATATGTCAAACATAATGTTCATCAAGTGGAAGACTATAATAACTTCATGTCTAAGGATTCAAATGACATAACTAATATGAGATATATGTATGACATAGACCATGGCATAAATCTCATAGAGCGGGTCATGTCCAGTACCTTGTTCCAAACAAGTACCCATAAATCTAACATGATCATCCCATGATCATTTAGCCTTTATACTAGCGCTTAACAAGTACTAGGGACGGAGATTATTATAAGTAAACATGAACAACAATAATAATCAAAACATCTCTTTATTGATATGAAATAAATGATAACAATTACAACGTTTATTAAACGTGCCTAGGGCACCACTAACAACAATCTCCCACTTGCCCTAGGCCCAATCTCCCATGTATCTAATACCCATGGACCTAACATGACCATCATGTTTAGCTTGTGGAAGTCCCTTTGTTAGCGGGTCCGCAATATTGTCATCAGTAGGTACTCTGCATATATTTACGTCTCCCCTATCAACGATCTCTCGAATGATATGAAAACGCCTAAGTATGTGTTTGGATTTCTGATGTGCTCTTGGTTCCTTTGCTTGAGCAATAGCACCATTATTATCACAATAAAGGTCTATTGGATTAGCAATACTAGGAACCACTTCAAGTTCAGTTATGAACTTCTTAATCCAAACAGCTTCCTTTGCAGCATCCGATGCAGCAATATACTCAGCTTCTGTTGTAGAATCAGCGGTTGTACTTTGCTTGGAACTCTTCCAGCTTACAGCTCCACCATTTAACATAAACACAAAACCCGATTGCGATCGGCTATCATCTTTGTCGGTTTGGAAGCTTGCATCCGTGTAAGCATTTACAACGAGATCATCTTCCATTCCTCCATAGACCAAAAACGAGTCTTTAGTTCTTCTTAAGTACTTAAGAATCGCTTTTACAGCTATCCAGTGATTTTCGCCAGGGTCGGATTGGTATCTACTTGTCATGCTCAAAGCATAAGACACATCCGGCCTAGTACAAATCATGGCATACATGATGGACCCAATTGCCGAAGCATATGGAACATCATTCATTTTCTCACGCTCATCTTTTGTCTTAGGACATTGAGTCTTGCTTAGAGAAACTCCATGTAACACGGGCAAGGTGCCTCTCTTAGAATTTTCCATACGGAATCTTCTAATGACCTTGTCAATGTATGTACTTTGGCTTAAACCAAGTAGCCTCCTTGATCTATCTCTATAGATCTTAATGCCAAGTATATATGCGGCTTCACCCATATCTTTCATTGCGAAGCACTTTCCTAACCAAGTCTTCACAGACTGAAGTGTAGGAATGTCGTTTCCAATGAGCAATATGTCATCCACGTATAAAATAAGGAATATCACTATGCTCCCACTAATCTTCTTGTATACACAAGGCTCATCTTCGTTCTTGATGAAACCAAACTCTTTGACCGATTCATCAAAACGGAGATTCCAACTCCTTGAAGCTTGCTTCAATCCATAGATGGATCTTTGCAATTTGCATACCTTAGAATCTTGTTCAAAACCTTCTGGTTGTGTCATATACACATCCTCTTGGAGTTTTCCATTCAGGAAAGCGGTTTTGACGTCCATCTGCCATATTTCATAGTCATGATATGCGGCAATGGCAAGCAAAATTCTTATAGACTTGATCATTGCTACGAGTGAAAAGGTCTCATCATAGTCAATACCATGAACTTACCTATAACCCTTCGCTACAAGCCTAGCTTTGTAAGTATGCACCTTCCCATCCATGTCAGTCTTCTTCTTGAAGACCCATTTGCATCCTATGGTTTTTACACCTTCGGGCGCATCAATCAAATTCCAAACTTGATTGTCTTGCATGGATTGCAATTCGGATTCCATGGCTCCAAGCCACTTGTCCGAATCAGGAGAAGACATCGCCTCTTGGTAGGTTGACGGTTCATCATTCTCAATGATTTCTACCTCATTACTATCCGTTACGAGAAATCCATATCTCTCGGGCTCGGATCGTAACCTACTAGATCTGCGAGATGCTTGTGTATTTTGAACAGGTTCCACAACTCCTTGTGGTTCTTGTTCTTGTTCCACTATTGGTTCAATGTTATTTTCTGGGTCTTGAATTTTTTTAAGATTTATTTTACTCCCACTGATTTCTTTGGAGAGAAGCTCTTTCTCTAGAAAGACACCAGTTCGGGCAACAAACACTTTGTTGTCCTCTCGGTTGTAAAAGTAATATCCTTTAGTTTCCTTAGGATATCCCACGAAAATACATTTATCAGATTTGTGTGCAAGTTTGTCTGAGATAAGTCTTTTGACAAAAACTTCACAACCCCAAATCTTCATGAAAGATAGACAAGGCTTCTTTCCGCTCCACATCTCATATGGAGTCTTTTGAACCGATTTAGTTGGAACACGATTTAGTGTGAAAGCAGCGGTTTCTAGAGCGTAACCCCAAAAGGATATTGGAAGATCAACTTGACTCATCATTGATCGAACCATGTCTAACAAAGTCTGATTCCTCCTCTCGGACACACCATTCCATTGTGGTGTTCCGGGTGGAGTCAATTGTGAAACTATTCCACAATTCTTTAGATGATCATCAAATTCTTGACTCAAGTATTCTCCACCTCGATCTGATCGAAGTGCCTTTATACTTTTGCCAAGTTGTTTTTCTACTTCATTTTGAAATATTCTAAATATCTCGAATGCTTCACTTTTATGTTTCATTAGGTAAACATACCCAAATCTACTATAATCATCAGTGAAGGTTATGAAGTATTGAAATCCTCCCCTAGCATTGCTACTTAATGGTCCGCATACATCGGAATGTATCAACCCCAATAAGCCGCTTGCCCTTTCACCCAACTTGGTAAAAGGTGTCTTAGTCATTTTTCCAAGAAGACACGACTCACAAGTATCATATGACTCTAAGTCACATGAACCCAAAAGTCCGTCCCCATGGAGTTTTGAGATACACTTCTCATTAATATGACCAAGACGGCAATGCCACAAATAAGTATGATTTACATCATTAGGTTTAGATTTCTTATTTACATGATAGACATTATTTTCATTCTTGAAATCCAAGATATAAAGGCCATTAAATGAATTAGCAATACCATAAAGCACATCATTTAAATAAATAGAAAATTTCTTATTCTCAATAAGAAACTTAAAACCTTCGTTATCCAAACAAGAAATTGAAATAATATTTCTGCTTAAATCCGGAACATAATAACAATTGTTCAAAACAAGAATTAATCCGGAAGGTAAAGTGACTTCATAAGTCCCTACGGCTAATGCAGCAACTCTTGCTCCATTCCCCACACGTAGATCTACTTCACCTTCTTTAAGCAGTCTCCTATTCTTTAGTCCCTGCACATTTAGACAAATGTGAGAACCACATCCGGTATCCAATACCCAAGAATCAGTGGTAGAAAGGAGAATATCTATCATATAGATACCTGAAGTCGACGCAGCCTTGCTGCTCTTCTTCTTCTTTTGCTCTTCCAAGAAAGCCTTGCAATTACGTTTCCAATGACCAATTTCTTGACAATGGAAACAGATTGCATCATTTTGTGAATCAGGTTTTGCCTCAGAAGCCTTGGAAACCTTTGCCTTGCTTATTTTGGGTTTAATATCTTTCTTACCCTTTCCTTTGGCACTAGCCTTCTTCCCATCATGAACCAAGAGCACGGGAGAACCTTTCTCCACAATTTTCATCTCTGCAGTTTTGAGCATCCCATGCAACTCAGAGAGATTCTTATCCATTCCATGCATGTTATAATTCATTACAAACTGATTATAACTTTTAGGCAATGAATTAAGAATGAGATCCGTGGCTAGCTCCAATGGGATTGGATAGCCAAGTTTCTCAAGGTGCTCTACATAACCTTTCATTTTAAGAAAGTGAGGACTCACTTGTTGCCCTTCATTCATTTTACAAGTAGTGAATGCAACAATGGTCTTGTACCTCTCTTGCCTAGCTTGCTCTTGAAACATAGTTCTCAACTCCACGCCTATCTCATAGGCTTCCAAATGTTCCAAACTTTGTTGGAGTTTTGAGCACATAGCAGCAAGCATGAGACAACTTACATCTCTAGAATCATTACGATGTTTCTTGTAATTGTCTCTTTCTGCCCTAGGGGCAGTAGGCAGTGGTTCAGCAGGGAGAGGCCCATCGAGAATGTACAACTTATCTTCTTGCCTAAGAACGATTCTTATGCTACGGATCCAATCCATAAAGTTAGTACCATTCTCTTCGAGCTTATCCTTCTCAAGGATCGATCGCAACGACATTGATTGAGTGTTATTAGTCATTATCTACAAATATGCAAAATTTCCAAAATTTAATAAGTACCGATTTTCATTAGAGAAATAATTAATGTATTTTAAAACAAAATACTCCCACCAAATTATACAACCTTCTTTATACATCCAATGTATAGTATAATTTAAATGGGTTGAGATCCCGCTTTAATCTAATTTTGAGTACGCTTTGGCGCACCGCTCAAAATTAAATCAATTAGGTAGACAACTCTTGTCAATCATATCTCATATGACTCTCAGTTCTTTTCATGAGATTCTTTAAGAAATCCAATTTCAAAAAGCATGTTAAATCTCATCTTTGCCTTAAGCCCAAAACTGTTTTGACGCTTAATTAAGTCCAACCATTTTAAACGCATAGGAAACTCTTATTCACTCATCTTGCTCAAACATGAATAAAATCAATGCACCTCGCTTTGGCGAGCCCACATAAAATTACTCATGTATAAACAAGTGTTTTAATCATGGCATGGCAAAAGGACTTAAAACTTTCTTTGAAGGTTCATCACATATAGCATATAACACATTTATGAGCACATAATATAAACATGTTACACATCAAGTTTAGCCACTAAATTAATCTCCATTAATTTAAGCATAGTATTTATGTGTCATTAGTTTCTCTATAATTATGAGGATGAGACTATTTCAACTTCGGTTATTATTTCCAAATCAAGACAACAAGAAGTGCGGTCGAACTAAGCCATTAGGCAACCACAATCCCGCACTAATTCAAGAAACCAAGAAAGTAGTCCATGTGGCCGAAACTAAGCAATAGATGGTATCGATGAACGTAGGCCAATTGCATTCACAATTCCACATGGATTTCCAAACTTTGAATCAAGAACTTTGTTTCTCAATTTTAGCAATTATGAACTCTTCATAATTCTAACTTTGTTTTATCTTTGAAACTTTGATTGCGATTAATTTTGGGAAACACAATCTCGATGAACGCAGATTAGCCATCCAAAACTTGAACCAATCTAGGAATCACAAGACTAAAACAAATAGGAAAATCAAACCCCAAAATCCACACACAAACCAACTACCCAAAACCCATTCCAGATCAGCAAGTCTGGACTGGTTCTGTTACTGGTTTTGTTAAATTTTTCGAAAAATTCCAGATTCTGTTTTTCAACCAAAATCAGACCTTCTGATCCCCTTGTGCGGCCGCCCAAAAACCCTTGTGCGGTCGCCCAAAACTGTGCGGCCGCCCAAGGAGTTTTGTGCGGTCGCCCAGTGCCATCAGAATGTGCAGAATTTTCAAAGTTCGAAAATTTTGTCTCAAAATCGTTTTTTCCCAATTATTAAAACTTTGATCCAATCAAAAATTAATAATCAACAATTCTGAATCCACCATAATTTATTTATTGCGATTGAATCGTGCGATTAAAGTTGCAAAACAATAAACCACATAAAATCACATAACACATAAACATCACATATTCCAATATTCATATCATGCAAGGCACATAAACAATTTATATACACATAACATGATCCAAGTATTGAATTAATCAACATGAACGGGGCTCTGATACCACTGTTGGGTTTCGATCAAACATGCGCAGCGGAATTTAGCATTTAAAATTTTGAAACCCAAAGCCATGGATCCGTTCATATGATTAAATCAAATACAATAACAAGAATAAAGGAATAAACTAACCCTTGATGGCTATCAAATTTTCTCTTGGTGTTTGGTGGAGATTTGAAGACTTGATCACGATCACAAAGCTTGAACACGAACTTTGAAGATGATGATTTTCACCCTCTAGCGGTATCCACACTTCGAACGAATATCAAAGGAGCTTCTTTGATCTTGGTTGCTAGACCAAATTGTGAAACACTTTTCACAATCAAAAGAACTATATGGAATTTATTTTGTGTATTATTTTGTTCTTCAACCAAGAATGTCTTAGAACAAAATAAACCCTTTCTCAAACTCTTTGAGACTCACAAAATCATTAGCCTAGAGTGCTGGCCGAATTTGGTCTTTTATACACAAGTATGACCTATTCCAAATAGGAAACTTGTGTCAAAATCCGTCCAAAATTCGTTTCCTAATCAAATTAGGAATCTGCCACCCGACAGTACTGTGCGGCCGCCCAAAAACCTCTGCGCGGTCGCACAACTATCTGAAACAAAACTGGTACAAAAACTGAGCTAAGTGTGCGGCCGCCCAGTCCATACTGTGCGGTCGCCCACTTCCCCAGAATGTCCAGAATTTCCAAAATTCCAATATAGTCCTTTTAAAGATTCGTTCTATTGTGTGTGACCCTCTAGGATTATACTAAGTTGGCAATGGGTTCAAACATGAAACCATAAGATATGATTAGGTTCTAGCAAACCGTCATACCTACCCAAATAGTATAACTAGATACAAGTTCGCATTCCTTTAGAATATGTCATAATCCTTTTGTCCACGATATCATTGAACACAAGTCATGGTCAAAGAGTCAACTTGTTTTGTTCAATACTTTCTCGATTCCGAATATGTTGATAATCCAAATGACATTGATCCAATCAATTCATTTGAGTCCGGCCGAACATTTCATCAACATCATTCCTACGAGAGGCCCAAGCTTGACATCTCTCCGAGGAGGGACAAATCCATTTAGCTTATTATTCTTCCCTACGTGAATCCGATTATGCCAATCATACCCTTTATAACTACTCGGTTAAAAGTAGCGTTTGAATATGTCAAACATAATGTTCATCAAGTGGAAGACTATAATAACTTCATGTCTAAGGATTCAAATGACATAACTAATATGAGATATATGTATGACATAGACCATGACATAAATCTCATAGAGCGGGTCATGTCCAGTACCTTGTTCCAAACAAGTACCCATAAATCTAACATGATCATCCCATGATCATTTAGCCTTTATACTAGCGCTTAACAAGTACTAGGGACGGAGATTATTATAAGTAAACATGAACAACAATAATAATCAAAACATCTCTTTATTGATATGAAATAAATGATAACAATTACAATGTTTATTAAACGTGCCTAGGGCACCACTACCAACAAAAGGTGCCTGCAGGGCCGAAAATTCTGGTGTTTAATTGGGTGACGGGATTTAAGTTTCCTAGGTCCTTAAGGGTTAAGGACTAGTTTCGACCTTACATAGTTGTTTCTTCTAGTTTCTAAATTTGGTACGGGATTGTGGATGCCTTCTGGCTTAATTTCGACCGTACAATCGTGCTCTCAATTACATGTTAAAGAATTTATCCCCATAAATCAATCACATGAAATCATACTTTAATTAATGAGATTAATTAAATTATTAACCAATGTTTTACATGTTTATATTATGTGCGTATAAATGTGTTACCATGCTATATGTGTTGAACCTTCTTGTTAAAAATTTAAGTCACGTGCCAATCCATGATAGACAATTGGGATTACACGGGTAGTTTTGTGTGGGCTACGCCAAAGCGTAGGTGCATTGATTCTATCTTTGTATGAACAACATGAGTGAAAGAGTGGTTCCTATGCGTTTATCATGGTTTGACTTAATTAAGCTATCAAAAGGGTTTTGGGCTTAAGGCACAAGATGAGATTAAAATATGCTTGTGACATATGATGTCTAAAGAATCTCCTAAAATGATCTAAGAGTCATATACGATATGATTGATAAAAGTTATCTACCTAATTAATTTAATTTTGAGCAGTATCTCCAAAGCGGACTTAAAATTGAATTAAAGATGGATCTTCGCCCATGTAAATTATATTATACATTAATATATTTGAGGGTTATATAATTTAGTGTGAGTATTTTTGAAATACAATTATTAATCTTTTTATGAAATTGGTACTAATACATATTAATATATGTTTGCATAAAATGTAGATAATGGCTCAAAACACTCACAACCTATCATTGCGATCTATCATTGAGAAGGAAAAACTTCAAGAGAATGGTGCTAACTTCATGGATTGGATCCGAAGCCTTAGAATAGTTCTAAAGCATGAAAAAAAGATGTACATTCTTGATGAACCCGTTCCTGAGGAACCTGCTGCCAATGCCCTTAGGGCCGACAAGGATGCTCACAAGAAACACAAAAGTGATTCTCGTGAAGTCGGTTATCTCATGCTTGCTGCCATGTGTTCTGAGCTTCAGAAGACTCTTGAACACCTGGATGCCTATGACATAGGCACTCAATTGAAAGATATGTTTCAAGAGCAAGCAAGGCAAGAAATGTTTGATACCATGGCTGCTCTGACCTCATGCAAGATGAGTGAAGGACAGTCGGTGGGTCTTCATGTTTTGAAAATGAAGGCCCATTTTGAGCATCTAGAGAGGCTTGGCTATCCCATCCATGTTAAGTTGGCGACCGATTTGATTTTAAACTAATTACCTAAAAGCTATAATCAGTTCGTCATGAACTATAATATGCATGGTATGACTAAGTCTCTGTCTGAGTTGCATGGGATGCTAAAGACAGCAGAAAAGAAAATCAGTAATGAAGCCTCTCCTGTGCTCGTGGTTTCAAAAGAAGGAAAGGGCTCTAAGGCAAAAGGAAAAGGGAAGGCAAAAGTTGTCAAACCCAAAATAAGCAAGGAAAATGTTGCCAATGATGTGGTGGCTAAACCAAAATCCCAAAAGGATGCAATTTGTTTCCACTGCAATGAGATTGGTCATTGGAAACGCAATTGCAAGGCTTACATGGAAGAAAAGAATAAGAAGAAGGGAAATGCGATTGCTTCTACTTCAGATATCTATGTTATAGATATACTCCTTTCACTACTCTTAGTAAAAGGTGTCTTAGTCATTTTACCAAGTAAACATGACTCACAAGTCTCATATGATTCAAAATCATTTGAGCCTAAAAGTTCGTCCCCATGGAGTTTTGAGATACGCTTCTCATTAATATGACCAAGACGGCAATGCCACAAATAAGTGTGATTTACATCATTAGGTTTAGATTTGTTATTTATGTTATAGACATTATCATTATTTCTATTCTCAACATCAAGGACATAAAGGCCATTAAATGAATATTCAATACAATAAAGCATATCATTTAAATAAATAAAAAACTTCTTATTCTCAATAAGAAATCTATATCCTTCATCATCCAAACAAGAAATTGAAATAATATTTCTACTCAAATCTGGAACGTAGTAACAATAGTTCAAAACAAGAGTTAAACCACTAGGTAAAGTGACTTCATAAGTTCCTATGGCTAATGCAACAACTCTTGCTACATTCCCCACACGTAGGTCTACTTCACCCTCTTTGAGTAGTGTCATATTCTTTAGTGCCTGCACATTTAAACAAATGTGAGATCCACATCCGGTATCTAATACCCAGAAACTAGAAGTAGAAAGGAGAATATCTATAACATAGATACCTGAAGTAGAAGCAATCACATTGCCCTTATTCTTCTTCTTCTTCTTATTTTCTTCCATATAGGCTTTGCAATTTCTCTTCCAATGACCGGTCTCACCGCAATGGAAACAAATTGCATCATTTTGAGTGTCTGATTTAGCCATTACAGTAGCTTCGGCAACATTTGCCTTGCTTGCCTTAGGTTTGGAAACAATTGCCTTACCCTTACCCTTGTTCTTAAATCCCTTTCCTTTATTAACCATGACCACAGGAGAGGTTGTTTTCTCAATTATTTTCTTTTCAGCAGTTTTAAGCATTCCATGCAACTCTGAAAAAGACTTATGCATAGCATGCATATTAAAGTTCATTACGAAATGGTTATAGCATTTTGGAAGTGAATTGAGAATCATGTCGGTAGCCAACTCAACAGGGATTGCATACCCCAGCCTCTCTAGATGCTCAATGTGGCATTTCATCTTCAAAACATGAGGGCTCACTGCTTTCCCTTCTATCATCTTGCATGATATTAAGGCAGCCATGGTATCAAACCTATCTTTCCTAGCTTGATCTTGAAACATATCTTTCAACTCAGTGCCTATCTCATAGGCATCCAAGGGTTCCAAAGATTTTTGTAGCTCTGAACACATGGTAGCAAGCATAAGACAACTGACGTCACGAGAATCACTTTTGTGTTTCTTGTGAGCATCCCTGTTAGCCCTAGGGGCAGTGGCTTCAGGTTCATCAGGAATGGGCTCCTCAAGAATGTACAACTTCTCTTCTTGCCTTAGAACAATTCTAAGGTTTCGAATCCAATCCAGGAAGTTATTACCATTCTCTTGGAGTTTCTCTTTCTCAAGGATAGATTGCAATTAGAGCCATCAATTCGGGAAAACGGGATGGGACGAAACTATGAAATCCCGCAATATTACGGGATGGGACGGGACGTCCCAAATTCTTCGCGGGATGGAAAATCCTCGTCCCGTCCCATCCTACCTCGGGACGCGGGACAATTCAGAACAAATGCGGGATAAGAAGACGCTAATATTATAAAACTAAAATCTAACTAAGATGTCAAAACATTAAATTTAAAACATAAGACTAATCATTTACAATCCAACAAGATCAAAACTTCTTATTTCATAAAATAGTATTAACGATAATGAACCCACACAACATAATTCTCAAGATTCCATATCACAGGAAATATTAAAATCTCAAGACTTCATATCACAGCAAGAATCAAGTCACAAATAATGCCCACTGTATTAGCTACTGTCAATATGTATTAGTTAGACGTTTTTATTTTCTTAAATTTAATTATAAGATTGTGATTATGTAAAGGCAAAAATCTCTCTTGTAAACAATATATATACTTTATGTACTCAACATTTATCTTTAAATAGCTTAATCAACAAAAAAAGACAATGGGTAGTTGAAAGAAAAAAATTAAAAATTAAGTGCTAAAATATCTTTGAGGTTAAAAAAATTAACATTAAAATTAAAATTAAAAAAATACGGGATGTCCCGTCCCATCCCTTCCCGTCCCGCTTTGTCACGCGTCCAAATGGGATGTCCCAAATAGACCCGCTTTTATACGGGATTAGAATATACTATCCCATCCCGTCCCATTTATATGGCGGGACGGGACGTCCCGACGGAACAATCCCAAATTGACGGCTCTAATCGCAATGATAGGTTGTGAGTGTTTTGAGCCATTATCTACATTTAATGCAAACATATATTAATATGTATTCAGTACCAATTTTCATAAAGAGATTAATAATTGTATTTCATAAATACTCACACTAAATTATATAACCTTCAAATACATTAATGTATAATATAATTTACATGGGCTAAGATCCATATTTCACTTAACCTTGAGTCGGCTTGGGCACGACTGCTCAAAATAAGTTATTTAGGTAGATAACATTTATCAATCATATCATATATGACTCTTAGATCATTTTATGAGACTCTTTAGACATCTAATGTCAAAAGCATGTTTTAATCTCATCCTGTGTCTTAGGTCCAAAACTGTTTTGATAACCCAATTAAATCAAACATTTTTAAACATATATGAATCACTGTTTCCTCATCTTGCTTTTACAAAAAAGAATTAATGCACCTCGCTAGGGCGTAGCCTACATAAAAAAATATTTATGTAATAATAAGTGTTTTAATCATGGATTGGCACGTGATTTAAGTTTTAATAAGAAGGTTCAACACATATAGCATGGTAACACATTTATACGCACATAATATAAACATGTAAAACATCAGTTAATAATTTAATTAATCCCATTAATTAAAGTATGATTTCATGTGATTGATTTATATGGATAAATTCTTAAACATGTAATTGACAGCACGTTTGTACCGTCGAAACTAAGCCAAAAGGCATCCACAATCCCGTACCAAATTTAGAAACTAGAAAAAACAACTATGTAAGGTCGAAACTAAGTCAAAAGGCATCCACAATCCCTTACATAAAGTAACTCGATTCTAAATTCTTTTGTCTCATCAATTTATGACTTTGTCCTTGAGATTTATTTTTAGGAAACACGGTTTCTAAAACCAGCCATCTGACAAATAAATTTAATCCAAAGTAATTTTGAAATTGACATTTAATTTTAGGAAACACGGTTTTTAAAACTAGCCATCTGACAATTAAATTCAACTCAAAATATTTAACATTGTGTTTCAATTTTAAACCCTAAAATTGCTTTCCTGATTCAATTAGGATTTGGTGTTCATGATGATCAAATCACCATGTTCATCAAAACCTTGAATAAAAAATTTATTCTTGAATCTAGGATCATCAACAAATTAATCCAATTAACTTTTGATGATCACAAGGAATATAATAATCAAATTATTATTGCAATATTAGATCACACATAACGTATTTAAATGGTGCAATTTTATGATCTTCATATATCTCATATACATACATAAAATAAATCACATAAACATCATGAATCTAAATTCAAATAGCATGTTAACACATATAATCCAATTATATTATCAACATATTATTAAATCACTAGTACAGATTGAGGCTTAGGAAATGCAGCTTAGATTGCGATTTTTCAAAGCGCTATCCAAGTAGTACCCTTACATAGCGTATACCCTCTTTTAAATTTAGTAACCAAGCCGAATAAAATAAAATAAAAAACTACTATAGCGCTTGAAAATATACGCTATCTTTATAAGTAACTAAGATAGCGCATACCCTAAGCGCTATCATACTGAGCGATACATAAGCTCTAATTTTTTTTTGTTTAAACCTAAAAGCACTGCCTGTTCACATCGACAGATCTAGCGCGGCCTTTTCATGTCTGACGAACTGCTGCAGAGATAGCATGAAGAAGCAAATCGGCCTTTTCACGATTGGAGGGTTTCGCATAGATACATAGAAAAGTCTGTTGAGAAGCCATCCCAAATGCCACGGCCAGATGGAGGGTTTCGCTTACATATACTGTAAAAGTCTGTTTCCCTCGCTGCAACCATGGTCGTCTCTCAGCAATTAGTGCGATTCTGCTTTCATCTCCTACTCTTTCCGCTCTCACCCCGAAAAAAGAACTCTTCGGCTTGGGGCCTTCATTCGTGTCCATATATACCTGGGTTGGGTTCCATCGGCACTCTCAATTCGTGAGGTATATTTTTTTTTCTTCTACTCAGCAAACAAGAAGATAGTTTCTCTCAAACGATGTTGATTCTACAAGCTTGTTACTGATTTTGATTTTTGGGTCTCTGTAGTTGTTGTTACTTGTACAGTACTATTGGGTGGTGCAATGCTAAAAGATGCTCCTCTTTGATTGCATTATCAATGTTCTTTAGCCACTTTTTTCTATATTGAGTTGGGTGTTTCTTGTATTCGTTTTCTTTCTTTACTGATTAATTGATTAATGGCGGTTACCGGGACTTCTTCTTCGACTGTTGTGCCGTCACTGCCACCATCCAGGCCTAAGTCACCGCCGGAGTATCCTGATTTGTGTGGCAAGAGGAGGGAGTTGGCTAAAGTTCAGTTGTTGGAGCGTGAAATCAATTTCCTTTAGGTTTCTTTCTTGTGCGCCCCAACTGTTTGATTTTTGGTTTAGCCTTTTCTTTAATAGTCTGCCTAACTGTATGTATATAATTAGAATTTTTTGGGGTAATTTATTCTTCTCTAAATGCTTTCCGTAATTCCAAATTAAAGCAATCAATGTCCACATGCTTAGAGTGGAAATGTGGTTCAAGCATGGGCGGATCTTATGTGTAAATAGGGGGTACACGTGCACCCGGTCAACCCAATTTTTTTTAACTAATTTTTTTTTTTTTTACTAAGTGCACCCCCAAAAAATTAATTAGAGTGGTAATTTAACTAGAAGGGATGTGAACTTAGTAAAAAGAAAAGTTGACAAGTTATTTAGTGTAAATTGTGTACTTGTTTTCTTTTATGAGACAATTGTTTTGAACTTATATACTTAATTATGTACTTGAATATAATTACGTTTTAAAAATTTTTTGGTATAGAGTTATTTAGTGTAAATTGTGCACCCGGTGGTTGAAAATCCTAGATCCGCCACTGGGTTCAAGATAGTTTTGATTAGAGGCAGTCAAGTGCTTCAAGTGCTTTTTGGTATGAATAGAATTGTTATTTCATTCCATGTTAGTTGTACTAGAAGATCATGGAATGTAATTGTCCTTGTTGCGTACCAATCGAGGATTAATTTTTAGCAACCTTATCAAAATACAAGCTTGGTTTCACGGTATGTTGTGATCCAATTAACCTTATACTCTCCAATTCACAAGTCCCAGCTTCAAAATCTTTCACTTTTATCACAACAATTAAACTAACCCAGCTTCTTCAGTGAGTTGAATTGTCATATATATATCTGCTAGTCTGATCCAGAAAAGTGTTATTTTCTTAATTTTAGGAGGCATCCTTGTTGAACATAACCAACCAGGCTTGTGTGTGCCCTCTTTAGCCCTACCGAGGTATGTCTGTGCAAACTATCTTACACTGAGAATATGTGTGCTTATGCTTATGATATAACACCTGAATGTTAATATCATTAGTACATGATTGTTGTGTTCAAATAATATTTACAATTAGTATGGTGTCCTGTGATTAATGCATCCTCACTTTTCGGATTGGAACAGTTAACTTCTACCTCTTATAAATGGAGGTGATAGTTCTTGCGCAGACTATGAGAGTATAGCTGAACATAATATCAGATGGTCATTAAAAGAACCGTAGTGACATTGGGTAGATGTACTAGTATCAAAGTTTTAATTGATTTCAATTTGCTCTTAGGGTATGGTTGGCCACGGAAATAAGAGCTACTATAACATTGGAATCAGATGAGTAATTTTTGTCCCAAGGAATCTGATTTGATTTTTTAATTTTTTATTTTGGAAACTACGGCTTGAAATTAAGGTTGACAAACATATTGTACTCTTGGTTTTTATTAAATCAGAATCATGCTTGCGGCCAACTTGAAAATTGTGCTAAGGTAGACCCTGATACGTATGAGAAAGAGAACATATAAGAAAAAAAAATGAAATCAAAGAAGGAGAAAGCTTTTGAGTTGGTAATCAAACTCTTCATCTTTATATATATTCGTACATGTCGCCATGTGCTATGCTAGTGTGCATTTAGTTGTATTAATTAATTGAATTAAGGGTTTAATTGATTGAATTAAGAAAACAATTTTATGAGTTTAGTCAATCTGATGTATATGCATAAACTATTTACATATTTGTTTACTAAGTAAAGTAAAGTCGGATTTGAATGGATTAATTAGTGGTTGTTCTTAGCTTGATAACTAACTTTTGATTTTAAGTTGTGATTGTAAAAGTAGCAATTAATAATGGTTTTGATTGAATTGGCTTTAAAATTTGATAAGGGTTGATGTGTGTGTACTTATGCTGAGTGTGTGTTTGTAAAAAAATTGAGTTGGGTTTAATGGTGGAAATACTTAGTTTTGTAATTTACAGATTGTTAAATGTTAATATATTTTAGTATGAATTCTGCATAACATAGGCTCTGTTTTCGTTTGATGTTTGGCTGCCATTTCATAGGTGATAGGTTGAAGAAGTATAATTTCAGAACTTGCAGTTTGGTATCTGTAGTTATATGAAATTTACAGTTTGACCCCTGTGATGTTAAGAAATTTTAATGAACTCTAGTAACTCATAACTTCTTTGTTTTAAACCGGAATGAATTCATTCTTGAGTCTAGTTTGGATATTTTCTTGAGAGCTTTTCAATGAGACAAATCTCAGAGATAAAACAGTTTTCTATTCTAACATAAAATGTGTTTTTTTTGGCAGCACTTAGCACTTTACCGTATAGGACCTAAAAGTAGTTCAATTTAGGAAATTCATAACCAAATCATATGAGCTCAGAATTGAGTGATTTTTTTAGCCTAAATTGATTATTTTTACGTGATCTTTTCATTTAAATTATAGTCTAAAGTCAGAACTGTACAGATTTGTACCAGTATAACTTCATTGAGATTGATCTTGAATTACTCTGCCATTGCGAATTTTCATGTTTGAGACACTTTAAAGGGAAACGAACAAGGCTTCTTCCAGCTTGGTTGTTTATGATTACAGGTCAACGAGCAAGTTTTGTAAGGTTTGTTGTCAGATTTTTTTTTTCGTTTGGCGCACACTCTTTTCTTCGTATTATTTATGAACAGACTTGTACAATTTATTTTTCTCACGTCCTACGAAAAATTTGTCTTTTAATTTATATGTGCATGCAAATGGTTACCAAGCTACAAGATATAGGCCTTGCAGAAAGGAAAGCTGCATTTTGTGCTATGCAGGGTTGGCAGTTGGCAAGTACAACGTAGATATAGATATAATCATGGTGAGGTTAGTGGGCCAATTATCAAGGTTCCTTCATACTTCTATAAGCTTCAAATGTTATATATGATCACTTTGGTTTAAAATTTTAATCTTGTGCTTTGTTTTTCCTCTTTTAATTTTGCTAGGACAAGAACTTGATCAATCTGCAAAATCATTGCCTCATCGGTTTGCTCCTTTAGATGGCTATTTGTATGGTATGTGGGTTCAGTCTTATATTCAATTGTACTATTAATTATGAAACTAGTCCAATTATAAGGAATAACTTGAAGCCAGTTAGAATTCTGACCTAAGTAGTACTACCTCTGTCCCTAAATGAATGTCCATAAAAATTCTAAATTTACTCTTAGCCAAGAGCAAATTTTAGAGTTTTTCGGACATTCATTCCAGGACGGAGCTTATTTTACATAGGTCTTCATGATTGCTTCCTGGTTGTTGCATGTTGTGTCTATTAAATTACATGTATTATTTTTTATCATGATTCTTCTTTTTTAGTGATACTCAGGTTCATTAGTTAGTGAGGTATTTTTCTAGCTCCAAGTATTTTTTCCTTACTTGCCTTGTGAATACAAAGCTTTAAAATTCTGAATGATCACTCTGCAGCATGTCACTTCATTTGTTGAATTAGTTAAATAGATATGTATATGTAGTCGAATAAATCTGAAGTGATGAAATTGATATCTGGAAGCTACTATACTAGTATTCATAGTGTGTTGTGAGCTTTGGCTTTGCAGCATTTGCAGTTACGGTATCCAACAAGGCTTTTACGACCCATATGAAGTTACGGTATCCAACAAGGCTTTTACGACCCATATGAAAAGATTGTACTAGCGATGAAGTAGCACAAGAGAAAATGGGAGATGAAGTTAGTGCACATGTTCTTTTGCTTGCATCACTTGTGCTATGTGTATTGTTAGTGTTCCATTTTCATACTTTCAAATCTTGTTAGTGTGCCATCTTCGAAGATGGAACGGAAGTAGTAGAAAATAGGTTACAAAGAATTTTAGTTCTAACTATAACTATTGTTGATTGTAAGATTAACTATAGTATTGATCGATGATCGAGAACAAAGATCTTCAAATCTTGTTAGTTTATAAGTCTTATGGATGATTGTAAAAATTATATTGTTGGTGTATGTAATGAAAGGTTGATCGTTATTGTCGAATGAAATGTTTGTTAGTTCATATTAATTTTTATTTATTTCAGTTTTTGGTTATAAATTATATAATTTGAAATATGAGCAGGTAAAAAAATGACATATAGACTTACATAGCGCTTTTTTAAGCGCTATGTAAGTATTAGACACAAAAAGCGAGATTCTTGGATAGCGTTTTCCATGCGCTATCGTAGATTGGTTTTTTTTTTTTTAAATATGGAGCTTCTATAGCACTTAAAAAAGCGCTATGCAAGTTAATATCTGAAAAGCGCTATCTTAGATCCTTCGCTTACATAGCGCCTTGAATCTATGAATCACGAACTTGGAGGAGTTGAGATCAACGCCCTCTATGTGTATCCACACACGAACGAATATCAAGAACACTTCTTGATCTGGACTACTAGATCCAAAGTGGCTATATGAAAACTAGGGTTCTTGTTCTTGAGGAAGAAGAAGACTAGTTTTTCTCTTTTGGAGGTTTTCAATATTGATTACAATAATCACTTATGACCTAGGGTTTTTAGAGGGGTATTTATACTTTTAAAACCCAACAAGTTTAAGTTTAAAAGTCTAATTCCCGTCAAAACTGAGAATCAAAATCAAAATCCCGTGAAGCAATAGGTCCGACCGGATGTGTACTAAGGTCCGCCCGGATCATGCCTTGGGTCCGGCCAGGTCAGTCCCATGGTCCGCCCAGGTCCTATTCCTGTTCCGAATTTCCTCTTAAAATCCAATTTTAAGACTTTTCCATTTTATCCCTATTCGAATTCGTTCTTTTGTGTGTGACCCCATAGGATTATATTAAGTTGGCAATGTGATCAAAACCATTTGATAACATAAATCATGAGCGGACTCCAGCAACCCATCATGACTACCCAATTAATATAACTTTGTAAAGTTCGTGAATCCTATTATAGATAATATCACAATCCCTTTGTCCACGATGTCATTGAGCGTAAGCCATGGTCAATGGTCAACTTACAATGACCAATACTTTTCTTAATTCTAAATAGTTGATAATACAAATGACATTGATCGTATCAACTCCATTTGAGCATGGCCATGCATTTCATCAATACTATTCATCGAGGGGCCCAAGCTTGACACCTCTTATGAAGAGGTACACATTCCATCTTGAATTATTACACTTCCCTGCATAGCTTCGATCATGCCAATCATATCCTTTATAATTACTTGGTTAAGAGTAACGTTTGAATATGTCAAACATGATCTGCACTATGTGGAAGACCGTAATAATCTCAGGTCTAAGGATTCAATGATATAACTATTTTTGAGGTTTAATTATGACATCATGACCATGATATAAACCTCAAAGTTGGGTCATGTCCAGTATGTGTTCACAAACACACACCCATAAATTTAACGTGTATCTCATACACATGATCATCACATGATCATCGAATTAAACTTATTCTAGTTCTTCATAAGTACTAGGGACGGAGATCATTATAACAAAACATGTAACAACAAATAATAATCTAAAACATCTCTTTATATAAATGAAAAGTGATAACAAACATTGTCAAACAACGTGCCAATGACTTGCCTAGGGCATATACACCAACAAGTGGCACCAGAGCTTTGGTTCGTGGTGAGAGATTCAGGGATTTCACTGCAGAAGAACGAGAAGATGGGTCAAGGAGAAGATTCGATCGACAAGTTCATTGGGAGGAATAGTTATTAGTCTTTGGCAGATCAAGATGAGTGCACGTGCAGTCCGCGCTAAAAAAACGTGCAGTGCACATTGTGAGAACCCACGCTCGAACCTAATCCGCACTCGTGTTCTCAAAATGGTTACCCTCCGTTGGTTTTTCAAAATAGATAGTTGCCACCTCATTTTATTTTAGGAAAATAGAGATCAAACATTTTTTTGAAAGAGATCGGGGGCTAAGTTACGAGAGGAGAAGGTGTTAGGAACTCTGCTCGCCCTTTTGGTCTCTAGCATGCATCCGTGTACACTTTGATTTTATGCCTTGTTTGAAAATGACTTTTATGCCCTAACTTTGAGAAAATGTGTGTTTATGTACAAGGTGCCTGCTAGTCTAGGCCGATTCAATTTTGAGTCTCAACCGGGAACCGGTTTGGATGGATTCCCGATTGGTTTTGGAAATTGTTAGAATCACATATAAAATGAAAACACATAAAGGGAGAGCGGGTTATGTACAAAAAATAAAAATATGTGTGAAATGTGATACGAATCCCATGTAAAATGAATGTCCAAGCAAGGGCTAATGTTCAAATTCAGGGACTTCTCTCTGTTTCAATGCCAATTTACCTACCTAGAACTCATCCAAAACCAGAGCTAAAACTTGGGATTTACACCTAATATATTACAGAACATGTATGAATTTTGGTTCAATTTATGGATTAGTTTTTTGACATTTAAATGGCACCAAGAACATGAACATCAAAACAGTTCAGCACACATTTTGATTCAAAATTTACACTATTAAGACATACAAATATGGGGAAACTCGAAACATAAAAGCTGAATATAACATAGCAAATATGAATCATGAGAAGTTTCATATCTAGAAAACATGTTTAGAGGTTTCAAAACACTCCTGATATTTAATGTCAGAAACAAGACAACTTCTATTCTGAGAGTATGCATTTGAATCAAAAAAATGGAAAAACGGTCTTTCCTAAATTCAAAAAATTATTTCGTGATTATGTATATTTTCCTTAGCATGTTAGAAACAAATTTCATTGTATGACCCAAACCCAAAAACCCCATTTGAAGCATGTTTATGGCATGGAAAGATAGAATGGTCAGAACATGATAGCATGGACAGCAGATATAGAGCATGGAAATAAGCTTCAAAACATGATCTAAACGTAGAATGAGATCTTTTAATGGAGTATGATTCTACCTTAACATGTTATTAACTAACATTAGGTTATTTATGAACAAACATCAGCAAAAATGAGAATAAACATGAAAAAACCAAAAGTGCACAGATTTATTGTTGGAGTAGAAGACCAACCGACTAGCGATCAAAGAAAATGGAAGAAATCAAGTCAGCACACAGGCGAAGTGGGCGACCGCCCAGAAAAAGGGCAACCGACCGCCCAAGCAACCAGGTTTGTTTCAGGGCCTTTTGGTGGATTTCTGGGCGACCGCACAGGTCAAGTTGTGCGGCCGCACACCATGGCGGGGAGACAGAGTTGGCCAAAGCTGATTGGTTTTAGGTTTCCTTCTTTGACTAGGTTTTGGTCTTTATTCTAGGTTTGCTATATAAGCAGGGTTCCACACCATAACTCATTGTAACTCAGATTTAACATATTATAGTGCAAGATCCTGGCTTGGTAGTGCCCCCAGACGTAGTCAAACATATCGACGAACTGGGTAAACAATTTCTTGTGTTCTTTTGTCTTTAGCTTTGGTTATTTATTTCTTGTGCTTGTTTGTGGGCTATTGATTTCTTGAGATTTGCTTGGGTTGGGAGGGCTTATTCCACAACAACTGGTAGCTAGAGCTCCGATTTAACGATCCAGGTTTATCAAGCAATCAAGAATGGGCAAGGATAAACAAGCGGTGGAGAAATTTGATGGGTCTGACTATGCGTTTTGGAGGATGCAAATAGAGGATCTCTTGTACAACAAAGATCTCTATAAGCCTCTAACAGGAGTCAAGCCGGAAAGCGAAAAACAGGAATATTGGGATTTTATGGATCGGAAATCCCTAGGGGTGGTTCGATCTACTTTGTCAAAGTGGATCGCGAAGACTACCAAGAAGGCGAAAACCACCAAGGAGATATTGGATTATCTTACTGAGAGATTTGAAACTCCATCTGCTGCAAATAAGGTTGATTTGATACGCAAGATGGGTAATCTCAAGATGCAAGAGGGAGGATCCTTAGCTAAACACATCGATGAGATTATGGATGTTATAGACTCATTGGCGGCGTTGGATATTACGTTTGGGGATGAGGTTCATGCTTGTCAATTGCTAGCGTCCTTACCAGTAAGTTGGAGCGGAACGGTGACAGCGTTAAATGCTTCAGCGGGTAAGAATAAATTGAAGTATGATGATGTCAAGGACTTTCTTCTAGGCAAGGAAAATCGTATAAATAAGTTGGGGACACCATCTACTTCGATCGGCTTTAGCTACAACTAGCAGGGGAAAGCCGGGTAATAGCAACAAGGGGAGAACTGAATCAAGGGAAAACGTAGGAGGTGGTGAGTACAGGCCTAGGGAGAACAAGAATGCACCAAGGGTTGCCAAGGGATCGGTTGAGTGCTATCATTGTAAGGAGTTAGGACACTACAAGAGGGATTATCCCAGGCGAGGGGATAATTCGGCGAATGTGATAATTGAAGGTGAAGATGCACTGATTTTGAGCGTTAGTAGTGCGCTAGAATCATGGGTGCTGGATTCGGGGGCATTATTCCACTCATGCGAGCATGCAGAGGAGATGGAAAATTACACTTCCGATGATTTCGAAAAGGTCTATCTGGCGGATGGCGAGCCTTTGGAAATCAAGGGGAAGGGGGATGTCAGAATAGGATCATAGGACGGGAAAGTCTTACATCTACACGGGGTCAGACACATTTCGGGTTTGAAAAAGAACCTATTATCAGTTGGGCAGCTGGGTGAAGAAGGTTACACGGTAACTTTTAGCTGTAGGAACTGGGTTATTACCAAGGAGGATTCCGCTCGAGGTAATAAGGAAGGAAGATTGTATTTTACGAACAACACGAAGGATAGTATCGCGGTGGCGTCAGCCAAGGGTGATACAGATTTGTGGTACTGTCGATTGGGTCACATGGGTGAGAAGGGGGTGTGGGTATTTTGCTCAAAGGGAAAACTACCGGGTTTGAAGACAGTCAACGTGGGGATCTGCGAAGATTGTGTGTTTGGCAAACAGGTGAGGAGTAATTTCTCGAGGACTGGTAGGGCTTTGAGGGAAGCAAAGTTAGAATTGGTTCACACGGATTTGTAGGCACCGGCCCCGGTAACTTCTCTAGGTGGTGCGTCATATTACATGACTTTCATTGATGATTCTATAAGGAAGGTATGGGTTTATTTCTTGAAAGGGAAATATGAATCTTTCAGGGTGTTTAAGAAGTGGAAGGCCTTGGTGAAGAATCAGACGGGACTTAAGCTCAAAAGCTTGAAATCGGATAATGGTGGGGAGTATGAGCTCAGGGAGATTGAGGAATACTGTGATGCGAATGAAATTTGCATGGATATTCCAGACTCGGGTGGGAGCAGGACGGTTCATGATGACCAAGGTCAAGGGGTCACTGAAGATGAACCACATACTCCAGGACCGGATATTCCGTTGCGCAGATCTAACAGAGAGTGTAGATCGGATGGCAAGTCTCTAAGATTTTCAAGCAAGGAGAAGTTGAAGCTGGGTATAGCTTCAATTGGGCTTGGAGAATAAGAGAGGAGGACGGCAGTACCATGATCGAGGTGAGCACTATGGCACTAAGGATGTGTTGAAGACGGATACGGGGCTTGTATACGCGGTTGATCTCTAGGTAGGAGATTGTTGGAGTAGAAGACCAACCGACTAGCGATCAAAGACGATGGAAGAAATCAAGTCAGCACACAGGCGAAGTGGGCGACCGCCCAGAAAAAAGGCAAGCGACCACCCAAGCAACCAGGTTTGTTTCAGGGCCTTTTGGTGGATTTCTGGGCGACCGCACAGGTCAAGTTGTGCTGCTGCACACCATGGCGGGGAGACAGAGTTGGCCAAAGCTGATTGGTTTTAGGTTTCCTTCTTTGACTAGGTTTTGGTCTTTATTCTAGGTTTGCTATATAAGCAGGGTTCCGCCCCATAACTCATTGTAACTCAGATTTAATATATTATAGTGCAAGATCCTGGCTTGGTAGTGCCCCCAGACGTAGTCAAACATATTGACGAGCTGGGTAAACAATTTCTTGTGTCTTTTTACTATTTTTGCTTTTGTTATCGTTCTTGCTTGTTGGGTTTGGGTAATTTATTCTTGCGATCTGTTTGGTTTGGAGGGTCTATACCACAACATTTATGGCATCCAAGAGCAACACAAGATTTGAACATGATTAACTCAATTCCAAGCCTATATATGAACACAAGATGTTCATGAAACACATATATACATAATAGACCAGAGATTTGAACATTTATAGCATATTTAACAGGTCATTACATGCTTTAAATAAAGATTACATGGAAAGAAATGGGGATCTAGCTATCTAATGACTAGATCCCAAACTAATCATACAAACTCTTACATGGTTAATACTTACAACATACAAGAAATAAATCATACCTAGATTATAAGGGTTTGGTGTGCTTCCTTTGCTTCCAAGGGAAGGCTTTAGTTTTTGATTTTGAAGTTGTTGGTGTAGAGTTGGATTGAATGTATGCTTGGAGTTTGATTGAGTGTTTGTTTGGATTGGTATTTTGATAGTTTTGAAGGGTTGTTTTGAGTGTTTAGTTGGTGGTAGAGTAGTGGTTTAGTGGTGGACTTGTGGTGGAGTAGTGGTGGGGGGATGGATATGTAGAGAGAATGAGAGAAGGCTTGATGGAGGTAATGTGCCCCTTAGTAGGGGTAGTAGAGGGGGGGGGGGTGTGGAGGTGATGTTCGGATGGAGGTGAAGGGTGGTAATGATGGAGTTTGAAAATAAGGAAGAAAAGAGGGAAAAGCTGAGAATTGGCTGTCCAGGTCTTGCACGGCCGTGCAGCCCACAACGGGCGGCCGTGCAAGGCTGCCAGGTGCCTTTTCCTCATCCCTCCACCTAGGCCAATATTTCATGCCCATGTGTCATCCCTTGGCTAGTCTTGGCGTGTATTGGTGTATATTTTCTCCAGCTCCAGATTTCCGCTCCGTAACTGCTCCGTCATGTGCGCTCTGGTGTCCCGGTTGTCCGCGGGCGCAACTTGGAAGTTGCTCGGAATATTTTTCTGGTTCCGCCGGTATATCTAAAATATGTTAAGAAACAAGGAAATAACATAATATAATTTTAAATTCAAGGGATGTCCGGTAAAAGGGTTTCTTAGAGTTGTGGTCCCCGCCGTGGGGTTCCAACGCTCGATTTTTTGAGGATATGCTCGTTTACGGTTTTGAGCCCTGGTCATGAATCCAGAATCGTTTTGACCAATTTCATGGGTTGGTTTTGTTAGTAGTGGTTCCCTAGGCACGTTTAATAAACGTTGTAATTGTTATCATTTATTTCATATCAATAAAGAGATGTTTTGATTATTATTGTTGTTCATGTTTACTTATAATAATCTCCATCCCTAGTACTTGTTAAGCACTAGTATAAAGGCTAAATGATCATGGGATGATCATGTTAGATTTATGGGTACTTGTTTGGAACAAGGTACTGGACATGACCCGCCGTATGAGATTTATGTCATGGTCCATGTCGTACATATATCTCATATTAGTTATGTCATTCAAATCCTTAGACATGAAGTTGTTATAGTCTTCCACTTGATGAACATTATGTTTGACGTATTCAAACGCTACCTTTAACAGGGTAGTTCTAAAGTGTATGATTGGCATAATCGGATTCACGTAGGGAATAATAATAAGCTAAATGGATTTGTCCATCTTCGGAGAGATCTCAAGCTTAGTCCTCTCGTAGGAATGATGTTGATGAAAATGTTCGGCCGGACTCAAATGAATTGATTAGATTAATGTCATTTGGATTATCAACATATTCGGAATCGAGAAAGTATTGAACAAAAACAAGTTGACCGTTTGACCATGACTTGTGTTCAATGAGATCGTGGACAAAAGGATTGTGACATATTCTAAAGGAATGCGAACTTGTATCTAGTTATGCTATTTGGGTAGGTATGACGGTTTGCTAGAACCTAATCATATCTTATGGATTCATGTTTGAACCCATTGCCAACTTAGTATAATCCTAGAGGGTCACACACAATAGAATGAATCCTAAAAGGACTATATTGGAAAATTAAGGCTCTCTGATCCTGGTATGCGACCGCACAAACCAGGCTGGGCGGCCGCACATGTTTGGGCGACCGCACACATGGTTTTGGGCGGCCGCACAGTATGTCGGGATAGGTTTCCTGATTTAATTAGGAAAAGGATTTTGGACGGGTTTTGACACAAGTTTCCTATTTGGAATAGGTCTAACTTGTATATAAACAGCCAAATTTGGCCAGAACTCAACCCTAGCTTTTGTGTAAGTCTCCAAAGAGTTTGAGAGAGTTTTATTTTGTTCTAAGACATCCTAAATTGAAGAACAAAATAATACACAAAATAATATTTCATATAGTTCATATTAATTGTGAAAACGTGTTTCACAATTTTGGTCTAGCAACCAAGATCAAGTGTTCTTGATATTCGTTCAAGGTGTGGATACCGCTAGAGGGTGAAGCTCATCATCTTCAAAGTTCGTGTTCTTACTTGTTCGTGATTAAAGCTTCAATTTCTCCACCAAGATCAAAGACCAAATTCAAAGTCATCAAGGGTTAGTTCTTCTAGTATTCGTATTGCAAGTATTTGATTTAATCATATGAATGGATCTATGGGCTTTGGGTTTCATAAAATTTTAAATGCTATTTTCCGCTGCGCATGTTACTTGGAAACCCAACAGTGGTATTAGAGCCCCGTTCATGTTGAGTATTTCAATACCTAGATCATGTTGTGTGTATATAAATTGTTTATGTGCCTATCATGGTATGAATATTGGATATATGATGTTTATGTGGTTTATTGTTTTACAACTTTAATCGCACTATTCAATCGCACTAAAAATTATGATGGATTCTGAATTGTTTGATTATAAATTTTGATTGGATCAAAGTTTTGATAATCGGGGAAAAACAATTTTGAGACAAATATTCGAACTTTAAAAATTCTATCTGATGCTACTGGGCGACCGCACAGGTTTTTCTTGGGAGGTCGCACAGTTGTCAGGATTCTGGTTTTGATTTTCGGTAAGAGTCAGAATCTGGAATTTTGATGGGGTCTGACCAGACCAGTGACAAGACCAGTCAGACCTGCTGATCTGGAGTGGGTTTTGGGCAGTTGGTTTGGGTGTGAATCCTGGGGTTTGATTTTCCTATTTGTTTTAGTCTTGTGATTCTAAGAATGGTTCAAGGTTTGGATGGCTAATCTACGTTCATCGAGATTGTGTTTCCTAAACTTGATCGCAATCAAAGTTTCAAGGATAAAACGAAGTTAGAATTACGAAGAGTTCATAATTGCTAAAATTGAGAAACAAATTTCTTGATTCAAAGATTGGAGATCCATGTGGAATTGTGGATGCAATTGACCTACGTTCACCGAGACCATCTATTGCTTAGTTTCGGCCACATGAACTACTTTCTTGGTTTCTTGAATTAGTGCGGAATTGTGGATGCCTTATGGCTTAGTTTCGACCGCACTTCTTGTTGTTTTGATTTGGAGATAATAACCAAAGTTGAAATAGTCTCATCCTCATAATTATAGAGAAACTAAAGACACATAAATATTATGCTTAAATTAATGGAGATTAATTTAGTGGCTAAACTTGAGTATTCGACGTGGTTATCAAACATCGTTACAGTAAATAAAGCTAATGGCAAAGTTAGAGTCTGTGTGGATTTCCGTGATCTTAACAAAGCAAGTCCTAAGGATGATTTTCCGCTTCCCAACATCGACATGCTAGTAGACGCAACGGCTAACTACGAAGTCAAGTCATTTGTAGATGGTTTCGCCGGGTATAATTAGATCAAGATGGCCGAGGAAGACCAAGAAAAGACTGCTTTTACCACGCCATGGGGAACATACTGCTACACCATAATGCCATTTGGGCTTAGAAATGCTGGGGCTACCTATCAACGGGCTGTGACTGCTTTATTTCACGACATGATTCATAAGGAAATCGAGGTCTACATAGATTACATGATTATACATTCCAAAGGTTCCAACGGTCAACACCTAATTGACTTACAAAAATTCTTCAATAGACTAAGGGAACACTCCATGCGTCCGAATCCCGCTAAGTGCATATTTGGGGTTGTTCGCGGAAAAGTGCTGGGATACATGGTCACGAACGCGGAATAGAAGCCGACCCTAGAAAGATTCAAGCAATTATGGATATGAAGCCACCTCGTATAGAAACTGAGGTCAAAGCATTCATGGGAAGACTACAGTACATCAGTCGATTCATCAACCAGTTGACTACGGTGTGTGAACCGATCTTCAAGCTAATGAAGAAAGCCGCCAATATCAAATGGAATCACGATTGCCAAGAGGCCTTTGAGCAGATTAAAAGGTACTTGGTGAATACCCTGATCCTATGTCCGCCACACAATGAGAAGCCACTACTGCTATACTTAACGGTAACAGACACTGCCATCGGAGCCATGTTGGCACAAGAAGCCAAAGATTCTCGGATAGAAAACGCCATATCCTTTGTCAGTTGAAAGTTACAAGGCAGTGAACTCAACTATTCAGCATTAGAAAAGACATGCACTGAACTGGTATGGGTAGTCCCTAAGCTCAAGCATTACATGGTATCTCACCTTATATGGCTAGTATAAAAAATGGACCCAATCAAGTACTTGTTCGATAAACCGTCAATATCCATGAGACTCGCCAAGTGGTCAGTATTTTTGGGAGAATTGGACATCACTTATGTTCCAAGGAAGGCAGTTAAAGGGAGAGCTATGGCAGACCAGTTAGCATATTCTCCAAGCACCGAAGAACGAGGATCAGACCCCTAGTTTCCAGATGATGGTATCTTCGCAATGGAAGCTGCGGACAAGTGGCAGCTATTCTTCGACGGGGCCGCAAACAAAAGAGGCAATGGAGTGGGGCTTCTTCTAGTTGATCCTAAAGACGAGCATACTCCAATAGCAATAAAGTTGAACTTTACAACCACCAATAATGCTGTTGAATACGAAGCATGCATAGCAGGTTTAGAAGCAGCCATAGAGTGAAATGTAAAAGAGTTGGAAGTATACGGCGATTCGGCTCTGATTATAAACCAGACGGAAAAGAAATGGAAGACTGTGGATCCCTACTTGCAGTTATACCAAGTTTACATGGATGAACTAATCGGACAATTCCGAGAAGTCACATTTCACTATCTCCCACGAGACAAAAACATATTCGCCGATGCACTTGCCACCTTGGCATCACTGGTAGAAATACCTGAAGGAAGATCAGTTAAGCCTTTCAGAGTGGGCCGAAGAGAAAACCCTGCATATTGTTGTGAAATCCGAACTTAGTCAGAGGCAGTTGAAGGTCACTGGTATGCGCAAATTTACAAATTCCTTGAGCATGGGGAGACCTCCTTCAAAGGAGACGTTAAAGCCAAGAGCCTTCAAGCGCTAAAGAGACTAGCAGGACAGTTCGTACTACTAGATAATGATTTATACAAAAGGCACTATGACGGTATCCTACTTTTATGTGTAGGAAGCAAGAAAGCCGAAACCATCATGGAGGAGGTACACAATGGGTTATGTGGTCCACATATGAACGCAAGAATGCTCCGACAGAAGATTACTCGCCTGGGTTACTACTGGATCACCATGGAGACAAATTGTATCCAATGGGTCAGAAAATGCCACAAGTGTCAAGTATGTTCCAACTTGAACCACATTCCTGTTGGGTTTCGGAGTAACATGCGCAGCGGAAGATAGCATTTAAAATTTTATGAAACCCAAAGCCCATAGATCCATTCATATGATTAAATCAAATACAACAATATGAATACTAGAAAAGAAAAACTAACCCTTGATGACTTTGATTTCTAGCTTTTGAACTTGGTGGAGATTTTGAAGCTTGATCACAAAAGCAAGAACACGAACTTTGAAGATGATAAGCTTCACCCTCTAGCGGTATCCACACCTCGAACGAATATCAAGGAACTTCTTGATCTTGGTTGCTAGACCAAATTATGAAACACACTTTCACAATTGCAAGAACTATATGGAATTATGAATATTCTTGTTCTTCACTTTTGGGATCTTAGAACAAGAAAATAACCTCTCAAAACCCTATGGAGGCACTCACAATCATATGTCTAATGGCTGCTGAAAGGATCCTTTTATAGGTCCTAATCCTTAACCCTTAAGGACTTAGGAACCATAAATCCCGTCACCAAATTAGGCAACAAGGAACTCTGGCCGACTTGACTGGCACGGTGGTGCCCTATAATCTGGCACGGTCGTGCCATCAGGTCCGCATGATTCCCCTAGGTCGACCATTTTCAGCACGGTCGTGCTTGTCTTCTTGGCACGGTCGTGCCAAACATGCTGACAGGTTTTGCCTTGGTTTGGATTTATGGCACGGCCGTGCCATTTTAAGGCGCACGACCGTGCCAGAGCCAAAATCTGACATTCTTCCATAATTCCAATTTAGTCCTTTATGATTCGTTTCATTTGTGTGTGACCCTCTAGGATTACACTAAGTTGGCAATGGGCTCAAACATGAACCCATAAGATATGATTAGGTTCTAGCAAACCGTCATACCTACCCAAATAGTGTAACTAGATACAAGTTCGCATTCCTTTTAGAACATGTCACAATCCCTTTGTCCACGATGTCATTGAACACAAGTCATGGTCAACAAGTCAACTTGTTTTGTTCAATACTTTCTCGATTCCGAATATGTTGATAATCCAAATGACATTGATCTAATCAATTCATTTGAGTCTGGCCGAACATTTTCATCAACATCATTCCTACGAGAGGCCTAAGCTTGACATCTCTCCGAAGAGGGACAAATCCATTTAGCTTATTACTCTTCCCTACGTGAATCCGATTATGCCAATCATACCCTTTATAATTACCCGGTTAAAGGTAGCATTTGAATATGTCAAACATAATGTTCATCAAGTGGAAGACTATAATAACTTCATGTCTAAGGATTCGAATGACATAACTAATATGAGATATATGTACGACATAGACCATGACATAAATCTCATACAGCGGGTCATGTCCAGTACCTTGTTCCAAACAAGTACCCATAAATCTAACATGATCATCCCATGATCATCCCATGATCATTTAGCCTTTATACTAGTGCTTAACAGGTACTAGGGACGGAGATTATTATAAGTAAACATGAACAACAATAATAATCAAAACATCTCTTTATTGATATGAAATAAATGATAACAATTACAATGTTTGTCAAACGTGCCTAGGGCACCACTACAAACAATTCCTCCACACGACCTCTACAGTATGACTACCCCTTGGCTATTCGCAACATGGGGCATCGATATCATCGGTAAAATCCATCCCGCAGGAAGCAACGGTCATGATTTTGTGTTGGTGGCAGTGGATTATTTCACTAAGTGGATTGAAGCACAATCTTACAAGGTACTAAATTCCAAGAAGGTAGCGCAGTTTATCAAGGAAAACATCATGTGTCGTTATGGTGTCCCGAATTTAATCATATCAAATAATGGTAGTCACTTCGAAGCAGAGACAACCCGTTTACCCGCAAATTCAGAATAGAAAAGAAGAAGTCCTCCCCGTACTATCTGCAGACCAATGGAGCGGTCGAAGCAGCTAACAAGACCATCGAGCAGATCATCATAAAAATGGCCATAAAAGGGAAAGATTGGCCCAACAAATTACCCTTGGCACTTTGGGGCTACAGAATGTCAGTACACACTGCTACAGGGGAGACTCCTTACGCTCTAACCTACGGTATGGAAGCAGTCCTACCTATCGAGTTGGAAATACCATCCTTAAGGGTATTGCTCGAGAATCAAGTAAATAAAGTAGAATGGCTCCGCAGTCGTTACGACCAATTAACTACCCTGGACGAAAGGAGACTCAAAGCTATGGAACACATCAGAGCCTATCAGAGAAGGACCACAAATAGCTTTAACAAAAAAGGTGAAACCAGTGGACATTAAAGAAGGAGATTTGGTGCTCAAAGTACGCCTCCCGAATAAGTTCAACCCCTTGGGTAAGTGGGCCCCCACATGGACTGGTCCTTATGTCATACAAAAGATCTTCTCTGGAGGTGCAGTCAGAATGGAAGATTTGGATGGAAATCAGTTCAAGAAACCAGTCAATATCCGCAAGCTCCGCCGCTACTACAACTGACCACCACGGTCCACCTCTACAAGCATTACTCTCCATCAGCACTCCATCAGCGATCTTCTATAACGGCCATTCCCCTTGTAAAAAAAAAAAAAAAAATTCCCCTCTTCTATCTTCCCTTTCTAAAATCAGAAATGAACTACGGTGACCTGAGCCCCTTAGCCCTACTTGTAAAAGGGGAACGTAGGCAGCCTTCAATGGTGCGGTCTCAAAAATAAATAAAACTCCAAATCTGGTTTGAGCAAATTCCAAATAAAGCAAACAATCTGTTTATTACTAAAGCAAAATCTCTATTTCCACAAGTCACTACACGTTAACATTTATTTAATGAGTCTAAGCTTGAAAGAACCTGCGGCTAAATAACCTGCTTTGAAATTTAAATAAAACAAACTAAAATCTAAACTATGTGTCTGCAGCGACTGTGGTTGGATACCCAGAGTCATTCCTCCTCTTCCTCTTCCGCATCCTTCTTCGGTTTCTTATCTCGTCGTCCACGTCTAGCCTGTCTAGTAGGATCTTCAAATAAAGCCTTCTTAAGCTGAGTCACCCCACTTGGGCCTTCTCTCTCTCTCTCTCTTTTCCTCTCAGTAGGTGCCAGCTAAGCCAACTCGGTCTCCAACTCTCATTGTACATTCTCGTCCTCCCTCAAGCGTCTGCTCGAGACATAAGGGATCACCTCCCTACGTCTCAGTCACCTCAAAGTCTGTCCCATATTCCCCAGAGTCGTCTGGTACCAGTCCAAGTATTCTCAAGACAGAAGTATGTCACGTGGTCGCTGTATACAGAGAGTGCTGGGCATGAGATCATAAGACCAACATCGCTCCAAAAGCACTGCAACCCCGTTATTCATGGGAAGTATCTTGTCAGTAACCCTGCTACAAGTCTCGTCCCACAATAAGGGTATAATCTGAGGTATCCCGTACTGACAACACACCCGTACTGCATAATAGTAAATGGTCACATTAAAGGCAGGGACCTAAATCATGCAGAGACTGCTCTGAATCCACCGTGCTCTGATCACCCCCCAGTGAGGCACCATCCACTTGATTTGAGCAGTACTCATCTGTACCATATATGTCACCCATTCAGAACGAGCCATCCCTAAAAAGCGCTGCCTTATGCGCCTACTCTGGCAAACCCAAGTGGATACTGGCCCGACAGGGTCCTCCAAGACTCGAAGTCTTTCCTGCAGCCACAAGGTTAACAGCCTGGTACTTCCTCTGGTCATCTTTTGAGCTCCTGAAGCCAATTCTCCAATACCATGCAAAGTCTCCCCAAGCAAGCAAGGGACAATACTGCGATCGGCCCGAGCTTGGTCCACCATGTCAAGACAACCCATGGTAGCTACTCCTACATAGGGTGTAAATAGTACCGAGGCAAATAGACAAAGTGCCAGACAGTCTAGAGCCGTGTCAAATTCCACCGTGCTATTAATAAACCTAATAGGAAGCCCACAGAGGTTAACACCACCATCCAACAGCAAACCCCTAGCATCTTCGACAGAAATCCTCAGTAATTGAGAAGCTCGAAGTTTCGGAGGCACTTGGGACTGTGGCATAGCTACCCAGTCTGTCACTGTCGCACCACAAAGAGCTGTAAAATCTTCATATGTCGGGGTGATTTCATTATAAGAAAAGTTAAAGACATGATTCTCGTTGTCCCAAAATCTAGCAGCAACACGAATCAGATGCTCGTCAGACTTAACCCTATACAAGGACCAAAGGCACTTAATTCCAAATCTCCTATCAAATCTTGCACGGGTTGCCCTCAAAAGCTTCCCAACCCAGATCTTCAAGCTCTTGATGAATTATTTTTGTCGCTCCTCAGAAATCCTAGGATGTCTATCCATCAGAAAGGCGTGGAAGGATCAAAATCTAGAGCAAAAGGGAAGAAAACTGCAATCTGCCTCGTCTGTTTACGCAGACTGTTATTATATAGAGTTGGGAGTTCAAGTCCTGATCGTACAAGGATAAATCTGATGAAAATCGTGTCAGACCAGGGATCAGCCACGCGGCCAGTCCTCCCCCTGATTGGCCACGTGGCCACATAAGCCAAATCAGACAGATTGCCAGTCCGTCCCCGTCAAACGTCGGAATGGACCCATTTCAGACATATTGAGGGTCCCAGATCATAAAAAATGTCCAATAAAGAAGCCAGAAACTACCCGGCAGGAGGTATAATCCCCATTTTACCCCTAGGGCTCATGCATTGTACTAAATGTAAAGACATGTAAATAAAATACTAATTAATTACATAACAAAAGCAAATAAAGATATTGTACATAAATATGTATCTGTCTGTTCCTCTCCTCTCTCTAACAAAATGCAGGAAATAAAAGGACTACATCTAGTCCGAGTCAGAATCCTCGATGTCCACATCATCATCCTCTCCACCCGGCTCCGTACGATGGGACCCACTAGCTCCCGAACTCCTGCTCCGGACAGATCTCGAACTCTCAGCCCTTGTAGGAGATCTCTCTCTACGCTGAGGCAGCACCACTTCATCCCGACGGCAAGTGCAAGCAGTGGCCAAGCTCCGGAATAGCCTCTAAAAAATATTGCCCCAACTGACGGAGCGGATATAAGCCTCCCGAGTCACCTGGGACAAATAAAGCACAGTTCAAATACAAGTCTAAAGTGGTGTGTACAAGATAGAAATGAAAATGGTATCATACCGTAGATCCCATAGGATGAAGCTGGGCTCCAGTGACCTCATCGGCCTCAGTCGGAGTCAGATCAAAGTCCACCTCAGCACCCCCCTGCCGCATCCGGATACTGTCAGGAGAACGAGGCATGTCCATACCATATCTGGCCCCTCTACTCGAGCTAGCCGGATAGGCCCCCGCCTGCCTCCTCACCAGGACTTATAGACTCAGCAGCACATGCTCCACAAACCACGCATAGTCAGCCCCACTCTGATACAAATGGGCTGGAGTCCTAACTCGGTAATCACCGCTCACCCTCAGCCTAGCCGGATACAACATGTTCCTCAACGGCTCAAGCGGGGCCCATATCACAGGATGTCTGTTATGCTGCCTGCAGACTCTCTCGCCAAGATACATGGCATCCCCAGTCAACCCCGTCAAAAAAGCAGCGGGAAGCAGTAAACTCCTGAGCCTGACCGACCCTTCCAGCACATGATCTGACCAAGGGAAGAACTGAAAGTCCTCATGTAGAGGACCACTCAACCTCGCAGTGAAAATCCCCAGATCGGGAGTTATCCTGGCCTTGCCACGGCCCTCCAACCGGTTGCTCTTCGCCCAAGACCGCATAACCGGAACCTCCTTCACCCCCCTACACGCCGAAGGGACCAATGTGGAACAACTCGTAGACCCACACCTGTGGACAAGGGAAACATTTCAGTCCACACAGTTCTAAACAAAAGACAGACCTGGTATGAAAAAGATCAAGTCGGAAGCATACCTCAAAAGCAAACTGAAAACAGTCAAAAGACGAGGTACTCGACCTCGAACAAACATCAAGGGCTCTATACATCTCTGCCAGTCCGGATCCTCCCCATGAGACCTGACTCGCCTGCTCCAGATCAGCCAGAGCACCCAACAAAGAGAACCGACATAAGGTCCTTGCACTCGGGAACAGAGTCTGAGATAAGATGTACCACAGAATGGCTCGCACCAGACAATCAGTGTCACTAATACCCTCGACAATATCTCCAATAGCCCCATCCACCAAGGTCCTCAGTTGACCTGCCTCAAAGCCATTACCCTTGACACCTTTGCCCAACGGCATCCCAATCATCTCCACCTGAAGGTGCGGGTCCGCAGCCAAGGTCTCATCAAAAGGAAGCTCCACGTCCGTAAATATGAGCCCCTTAATAGCAGTAAAGTCGGTCAGAGTAACGGTCACCTCTCCCCAACTAAAATGGAACGTATGGGTGGTGTCCCACCAATAATCCCTCATCACCTCAACTAGACCCATCACCTTCTGGGTCCCCTCTACAGCCTGTACAACATCAAAAAACGGACTAAAGTCCAAGGCCCGGATCCTCTCCTTAACCGTCCCGGACGGCGGAAATCTCCCCCATATCTCGGCCACTACCCTCGTGGACCCATAAGATTTCATCCTCTGTAGGTAAATACAGCAACGGTACGTTACCCAACTAGCAATATAAAGTATGTGTTAAAATGTACATACATGCTTTATTTTATCTACTTGCGCATATATGTGTCGTCCCCAAAATAATCAACAATCTCAGAAGATTAAAATAATCACGAACGATTAATTTAATTTAACACAGTCTTAAAATAATACAACAAGTATGAAATATAAGACATAAAAATACCCAAAAGCATAAAGTGAGATCGATACCTCCTTCGTCTCCATCAGTCTCCCTCCGGACCAATGCTTGTTTGTCCCCGCGTACAAATCAAAATGTTGTCCCATCGTGAAATGCCATTCATCGGGACGAAAGTTGCGAGAAGCCATCCTCGCTCAAAGTTGTTGTGGCCCCGCGCCTTCACCTTGCTTAAAATGCTGTCCCGCACCCTCACCGTGCTCATACGGTTGATCCGCGTCAAAAATAAAGTTGAAAATCCATCACTATAATGGCCAAGAATCTCCTTTTTCTCTCTAGTGTGCGGCAAAGAAAGGAAGAAAAGTGAGGAAGAAAGAAACAGCCGGCGGCTGTTTGTAGGGTCTGTCCAACGAAGGGACTAGCCGCGCGGCCAGTGTTTCCAGGCGACGTGGCACGATCTCGGACCTCTATCTCGCGCGCTCATAAACGATCCACGCATACGAAAATCAGCCAATCAGAAGGTCTCGCCGCGCGGCCAGTTATTCCCCAGGCGAAGAATTTTACAAATTGGTCCCTCGGTTTATTTTTAATCCAAAAATTAGCACCCAAAATCAAAACTGGTCCGAAAGACCCCATAAATTACCAAAATTCACTAAAAAACTCACTGGTCCGGAAGACCCCATAAATTACCAAAATTCACTAAAAAAACTCACTAGTCTGGAAGACCCCATAAATTACCAAAATTTACTAAAAAACTCACTGGTCCGGAAGACCCCATAAATTACCAAAATTCACTAAAAAACTCACTGGTCCGGAAGACCCCGTAAATTACCAAATTTCGCTAAAACTGGTCTGGAAGACCGCATATATCACCAAATCAATCTATAATTAAAGATCGGAACTTCCGTAAACCCTAATCCTCCAAAGCAATCTACAAATCAATTACACGAATTCTGTAGGAAGTTAGAATCCATCCCTATTCCTATTCTCGGTTCATAAAACTTCTTGTCGCATCGTGCGTATGGCCTTTACTCATTTTCCTAATAGAGTCCATCTGCAACGACTTTATTGCTCGTGAACGTTCATGATGTCCGCAGGATTGTTATCACCAGCAGTAGATTGACGTCTCGTCTTTTCTTTTTTTCCCCAGTAGAGTCCATTCGCGATGATTCTATTGTCTAACGAATGCTTGTCTATCCCCAGCAAAAGACGGTGTCTCGTTTCTTTCTTTCCCCATAGGTCTCGAACTACGAGTGGTTTGATTCCACTTGGATACGTAGGTAGCCTGACATAGGTTCAGCCACCCGGTCAGCCCGGTCACCTTCTCTCTCACTTCTCTTTCGTTTTGGAACTCATGTTTTAGATCGGTTCCTTCTCTTAATCGACGACCCTCCATGCCTTGCAAGAAACGTCGCCGAGGGGCTACTGTTAGTACCCGGCCTGAAAATGAGTTATTAGGCATTCTAGAACTCACAGGGACCTCCCAGGTATTTACGAGATGCGCAGGACTCATCCAGGATTTCCTGAAAAGCCCAGATAAGAAGATGTTCTTGACTGATCGGATGAGGGATCAAGGATAGGCATTATCTGATCATCCTCTAGAGTCCAGATAGACTTACCTCGAAAACCGTGTTAATCTCTATGACCGGATGGGCGGCCAGTCTTCCGGCTGGGCGGCCACTTCCTCTGGGTCAAGATTTATTATAAATAGGTGACCTCAGTTCATTATTTCGATACACAATTCTCTCCCCCGAGCTCTACAAGCCAAAACTGACAGCAGAACTCTCTCTCTAAGCCTTTCTAACAATCCCGAAGGTCCGGCGAATCCGTACAAGAGATTTGACTTCGTTCTTGTCAATATTGGTGAGAATTTGTCATGTTTTCTTAGTTTAGATCTGATTTATGCTAGTTTCATCATGTTTATACATCTATATTCATATGATTCCTAACGTGTTCTTCATGTTCTTGCTAGAATTTATAATATGCTCTATGACTAGGGTATCGATCTTCATGATTATATGTTATTTCATACATGTTCATGATGTTCTTATTATTATGCTAGATCTACGGCTTATCCCATGCGTAACATGCTAGATCTAATGTTTTAATCCTTGTTCATATTGTATAGCCGATGATGATCCACGAGATCTAGGAACTACTTCTAAACCCTAAACTTTAGGTAAATACTCCCATGATTAGTAATTCTCCAAGGATGAAAATAAGGACTACACATTGATCTTATCAATGGTATAATCATTATTCTAGGATGTGATCATCTTGTATGATTCTTTCTCCTCTCCCTTCATTATACATGATCCTGATTCTTCTCTCTATTCCGATTATGTGCGAACTACGCTGACCTGAGCTTCTCAAACGAGAGGAACGTAGGCAATCTTCGGATCCGGTCTCAATCACTAACACACTACTAACACATTCATCATGATAGAAAGTCCGACTTATCGGGTGATAGGAGTGATAACTTGATATTCTTCTCTTGTCGTAACTTGACCCCCGAGCCCTCTTTGTTAGCTTTTCTCAATGTTTTAGCTCGATAAAAACAACGTGGCGACTCTTAATAAGTTAAATGCAAACTTGAATATCCTAATCCCATAGATAAGATAAATAAAGATAAATAAAAAGAAAGACTTCCCGTGTGTCGCCCGCATTGATGGAAAGGGGTATTCACACACCGCTTAATATCTTCTTGACCACGTAAGGACCGATCCATTGAGGTCCCCACTTCCCAAGGGGATTCATGGCATTGGGAGGATGTTATCTTAAGACCAATCCTCCCACTTTGATGTATCAAGGCTTCACCGTCTTGTTGAAAGCCTTTGCCATTCTTTGTTGATAAGCCCTTGTGCGTTCGAACGCTCTTAACCTCTTTTCATCGAGTAGGGCTAGTTGCTCGTATCGACTTCGCATCCAATCAGCCTCGTAGACTTGGTTCTCGAGTAAGACCCGTAGAGAGGGAACTTCGAGTTCGACTGGGAGTATAGCTTCAGAACAATAAACCAAAGAGTATGGGGTTTCTCCCGTTACTGATCGGATCGATGTGCGGTAGCCCCACAATGCTAGCGGTAACTTCTCGGGCCAATCCCTTCCTGTTGAAGCCATTTTCCGTATGATGACCTCAATTGTCTTGTTTGCTGCTTCAACCGCTCCATTGGCTTGAGGGCAGTACGGGGATGACTTGTGCTTGGTAATCTTGTAATCGACCAATAGTGCATCCATTTCCTTCTCAAAGTGAGAACCGTTGTCGGAGATGATCTCGTGAGGAATACCGTATCGGCACATAATGTTATTCTTCACGAGCTCGGCCACTTTCTTGGCGTTGAGAACTCGGTAAGCTTGTGCTTCGACCCACTTTGTGAAATAATCCACGGCTACAAGAATGAATGACTGTCCGTTGCTTCCCGTAGGATGGATTTTGCCGATGATATCTATGCCCCAACAAGAGAACGGCCATGGTGTGGTCATGTTGTATAATTGTGAAGGTGGAGCATGTTACAGATTAGCATGGAACTGACACTTGGTGCATTTCTTGACTTTCTCGATGCAGTCTCTTTCCATTGTAGTCCAATGGTAGCCAATACGGAGTATCTTCTTGGCTAACATAATCCCATTCATGTGAGGTCCACATTCACCTTCGTGGACTTTGTGCATTATCTCTTGAGCTTCGGTCTCATTTGCACATAAGAGATTGATCCCTTGATGATGTCTCTTGTAGACTCGGTTCCTAATCAATAAGTATCTCGCAGCTAGCTTTTGTAATGCTACTCGAGACTTCCCATTGCTGTTCTCGGGGAAGGTTCCATCGCTGAGAAAGTTCATGATGTTTGTGTACCTGTAGACACCCGCCTTGGACCGCTCACCCCGATTGCACAGTTGATTTTGTGTTTCTCCCTCTTTTAAGTGTTTTCTTTTAGTTTCAGTTACTTTGGTTAAGTTCCAGACGGGCTCCGTTAAGTCCAGGGACTAAACTGAATAACAGTTCTAACTTTCTAGTCAATTCTGTCAAAATTTGCCTTTCAGAGTCGCGCGCCTCCTCCCCTTGAGGCCAGACGCGCGCGCCTTCCGCCGCCTAGGTGGGATGCGCGCGCTTCTGGGGTGTGTCAGTTACAGATTCTGCCCAAGAATCTCTCCCTTGCTCATTATACATGATTTTGCCCGGGAAAGATTTCTTGGAGACTCCGTTTGGCTCCAAAAAAAGACACATTTTCAATTATAAAAACCCCTCCAGTCCATCATTGGAGGGGACCATGAACCTGGAATTCCAAGATCTTTCATTAAGCTTTGGCATCACATTCTTTCACAAGTATTATATACCTTCTCAAAAAGTTGTCTTTGAAGATTAATATAGGTACAATTCTCTTCTACTTTATGTCTTAAGATTCTTCTTCTTCTTCTTCTTCTTCTTCTTCTTCTTCTTCTTCTTCTTCTTCTTCTTCTTCTTCTTCTTCTTCTTCCTTTTTTCAATCAATGTGCAATCACCCAAAACCACTTGGGACATGACACCAATGGCTCTTTCATACATTGAATTGGCCTAGGAGTTATCTCCCTACATTCTAAACAATAAAACCCCTTTGAAAACCCTTTTTTTTTTTTTTTTTTTATCATTATTCAAATAGGAAGAACACATTTAACTTTAAAGTGGATTATGGACAAACAAGACCGACATTGCTCGGGCGAAATGGGTGTTTAAGTACTTCCCATTTCGTAACCTAACCCCCGAACCCTTCATCCCAAGGAATCTCTGTTTTCGTAAATCAAACTTAGGCTCATAAACATTAGGTTTTCTTACGTTCCTAAAAAACGTGGGTGGCGACTCTAAAACAACAATTAGACATCCTAGGATAATTCACCGCTCTAGCCAAGTTGTGTTTTCCTGGGGTATCTACAGTGGCGACTCCGCTGGGGAGAGCTTGAGGGTTAAACTTGTGTTTCTGTTCATAATCCACTTTTCTGGGCATTCTGGAAATTGATATGGGAAGCGCGAGCCTCGGACCTTCATGGTCCAAAGCGTGCGCGTCCCACATCACATTCCAGAATCGCCCGCCTTCCATGTGTTCTTCCTATTATTTCATGCTAACAAACACTGCAGGGGCTTCATTACACAATCAAGACCAGGGCAATCCCCTGATTCCATAAGTTTCTGACAATTTGACAGGTCAGCCCAGAAGCGGGCGCCTCCCATGTAAAATGCGCCAGGCGCGCGCTTCCCACAACACCAGCCCGAGGCGCGCGCTTCTGGGCCAATTTCCAGGACAAGAACAGGTTTCAGGGACTGAATAGAATAGTTGGGTGTGGGCACAGTTGCCTGCATCAGAACAGAATTGGACCTTTGGACTGTCTTAATTTTGTGTTTATTTACCGGTCACAAGGGTGATTCGGGAGTTGTAATTTGCGTTCTTATGTGTTTTTATCTTTTCTTTTCAAAAAACAAAAAAAAAAAAAATTGTCACGTGATAGACCTCACACTACATGCACATTACTCTTATGAATTGCTCACTATCGAGCCGCACAAGTCCATAACCCCAAACCCGTCGAGGCCCGTCCTAGAAACTTTCAAGCTCCACCCAACCTTGACTCTTTCGAAGCGGTCAACCTCAGCCCGTGGTGTAGTTCAAGACTACATGTCGGGTGTGACCTTTAAGCCTCTCTTTAGCCGAGCACAAACCACACAATTCTAGTTAGGGTCTAACACTCCGTGACCAAGTCGGTTTTCATGTACCGAGATTTCCCTAAACTAATGTTTTCAAATCATACATGCCAACTTGTTGATACGGACGCAATAAAAGTCCGTCCCCAAAAGTGGTTATTTTGGACGAAAATAAAAAATCTGTCCCCGCATGTATGCTTTACTACATTGATTTAGTTTAATCCTGATATATGTAGGATTCACAAACGTGATGGAATCCGATGAGTATATGGGACCGCGAGATGGTCTATATACTAGTGTGACGATTCCATTATCTTCTTAGAAACCCCAAAAGGGACCCCGTCCCTCCGACTTATAGAAATAAAAAAAAGAGTCTTTTTCTTATGTGGTTCGAGTCGTGTGCCCAATGTGTGTTCTCAACCTCTTCATGGACCGAAAGTGTGAACCGAGACTGACAAGGGCTACTTCTCCAATTATAGGTCCGATTGGTACTCTCCGCATCTACAGGGACTCATCCAACAGGCTTGTCTGTGAACCGATCACTCCAACAGCTTCTACATCATCAATCAGCACCAACAACGCCATGACTCTCGAATAGATCTCTGCCATGGTTCAAGCGCTCTAACAAAAAGTCTTTACCCTTAACCAAGAGGCTCAAACCAAGGAAAACTTGTGGCAAACTCATGTTGACAGCCAACAAGCGGCCCACAAGGCTAAGGTCGAACAATTGAAAGCCAAGCTCCTTAAGCTCTCCAAGAATAAGGGAGTGAACGACAATGAGGAATCCGAATGGATCCAAGGTTTGTTTGAAAGCCCATATGTTAGTGCCCGTACCAAAAAAGTGGGGGAGCCAAGCACCGACAACAACGACCACAAAATGGTCGATTCCGTCATGTCCTACATTGATCAAAAATTTGACGGCCTCAACATGGGAAAAGGCTCCAACACAAGCCTTTATCAGTCATCCATTCTCATGAGCACGATGGCCGCTCTCCCTGACAAGTTCAAAATGCCCGACATTAGCAAGTTCAAGGGCAGCTCATGCCCGATGGCTCACATCGAGACTTACATTTGGGCTATGGTTCCGAAGAAAGTCTCCCCAAAGGTGATGGCTCAATGCTTTCCTCTCACTCTTAAGGGGCGGCAAAGGATTGGTATGCAACTCTCCCACTCATTGTCCGTCTTGATTGGGATGCCGCTATACTTGCCTTCAAAAATCAATATCAAGGCAACACCACTCACCGGCTCACAAGGAAAGAGCTCGAGAACACCACTCAAAGAGACAACGAGTCCTTCATTGACTTCACAAGGAGATGGAATGACAAGCTCTTTGAAATTGTTGAGAGGCCAAACACGAAAGAGCAAATGGACATCTTGCTCAAGTGTCTCAAGATTGATCTCCTCACCCACCTAAGTGGGGATTGCTACTCTGACTTCTCCCAAATGTATGAGGCAGGGGTACGCATGGATGACTTGCTCAAGGAGATAAAGAAAGCCACTCCTACTTTCCGTTACAAGGCCGCCTCTAGTTCAAACAAAGAGGCTTCTGTCAATGTCGTTACTACTGACAAGGGGAATTATAAAAGAGTCCCTCCACCACAAGGCAAGTGGTTCCAAAACGACCACGTCTACACTCCTCTCAATGGCATGACCATCACCGAGGCCTATGAAGCTCTAAAGGCCAAGGGACAAATCACTCCTCTCCAAGGGTACAAGCAACCACAACCGCGCCATCCCAACCATGCCCACCACAAGTGGTGTGACTACCATCAATGCACCGGCCACCTCACCGAGGAATGCTTATCCATCCGCAACACCATCCAAGACCTTATAGACAAGAAGGAATTCATAATCCCTAATGAGGGTGGTGTCAATGTAATAGAGGTAGGAGAGTTTGAAGGAACCACTCATTCGATCCCATTTGTGAATGAGGGCTCCGATGGCATGAATAAACTTGACAATTCTTGTTATGTTGTGACTTACAATGAAGTTATGAGGGAAGTCTTAGAGAATAGGAAGAAGAAGTTCCAAGGTTCCGTGAATGTGCTCACCCGCAGTGGCCGGGTAATAGCGAGCGCCTCGGTTCCCACGAATACAGCAACCAACACCTCTTCTCAAAGATCAAAAGCACAAGATGAACCCGAAGACCCTTTATTGACACAACTCAAGAAGACGCAAGCCAACATATCCATCTGGGACATTATTGCATCATCAAAGAAGCACCGAGACCTTGTCATCAAGAACTTGGATGACACATCAGTCTCTCCCGACACAACTCCCGAAGACCTCACAGCAATGATAGGTCACATTCACTTCTGCAATGTCATCACTTTTGCCGACATGGACCTCCCGCCATTTGGGTCCGATCATAATGAAGCCATCTACCTCAAAGTAAAGCCAAGGGGGAGACCCATTTCCAGAGTATTAGTAGACGGGGGTTCCGCACTCAACTTAATGCCTAGCCAACTCATGGGCATATTGGGGCCCAAAAGCTACGATTTACAACCTTCTACCCAAGTCATTAAAGGGTACGACAGCACTGCCCGTACAGTCATGGGGATGCTAGAAGTTGATATCGAATTTGGAAGCATGATCATGTCCGTCCCATTTCAAGTACTTGATGTCCCGTCTTCGTTCAACTTACTTTTGGGCCTACCATGGATCCACAGTTCCAATGCTGTCCCTTCCACTCTCCATCAGTGTGTCAAGATCAGAAATGGGGACGAGATAGTCACTGTCATGGCCGAGAATCTCACCATCCACAGAAATAGGGGACAACCCGTCCACCAAGTTCAACACGGGATAGAAGATTCCACTCTCTCCGGCATCAACACCATCGACAAAGAAGGGGGAAGTGGGCAATGGACCCTCGGTAATCCTAAAATCCTCCGCATGATGAGGAACATGAATCACTTTCCCGGTCTAGGCCTAGGGAAGCATCAACAAGGAATATCGCACCCCGTAGAGGTTCCTTTTGTTAGAAACAAGTTTGGTTTGGGATACGAGCCTACTGAAGATGACTTAAAATGCGAGCAAGCGGTCAAGAATCAAAAGACCCGAGCTCGTAAAAAAAGTCGACAATATGAAATCCCCAACTTGAGACCTTACTGCAACACACTAAACGGTTATTTTGTTTGCCAAGGGGAAGATGTTCCGTACATGATCTTTCCCAAGTCATGGGTTAACAACAAGGGCGTTAGAAAGCCCGGTCTCGAGATCTTCACTGATTGTGAAATTCCGACACAAGAAAGGGAGCCTATTCCAATGTCACCCCGAGAGTGGTGGGGCAAGAAAGTGACTATAGAGTCCGAAGTAGAGATTACCGTGGGGGAAGTACTAACCGATCTAGCCTCCATGTTCGAAGAATTTTCCATCATGGACGATTATCAAGTCAACGCCATCTTCGACAACACAGAAATGGAGAGTCCATCTATTAGCAAGATCCAGCCAAGCTCCGAGCCAATCAACAACTGGTACTCTACGAAGGGGCCTATGGTATCCGAGGAATTTTTAGTCCGAGAAATGGGTTTCATACCCCGCACAGCAACAAAGGAAGAGCGTCTCACACTTGATTTCGAGTCCGAGAGTGTTTCTAATACCCTCACCCAAGAGGATATGGAGGCTATAGCCGAGCTTGTGTTTCCTTTCTTTGCTAATGAAAAATTCGATATTTCTGAGTACCCCGAGATTGCAAACATCATAAATGATGAATTAACTAATAACGAACTTAATGAACAAGTTAATAACGATTCAAATTATGATGAATTAGACCACGAAAACATAACATACCTAAATGAACTAGCTCAACAGGTTCGTTGTCGTGGTGAAAATGGTCTAGGGGCTGTTGAGGAATTGCATGTTGTTAATCTGGGTACCGACAAAGAGCCGAAAGAAACAAAGATAGGCATCTTCTTCAAGGGGGAAGACAGACACATATTGACTGCACTACTCAAAGAATTTGTGGATGTATTTGCATGGTTGTACAAAGACATGCCAGGTTTGGACAGAAAGGTCGTAGAGCATAGAATTCCGATCGGAGAGGACGCCAAGCCAGTGAAGCAGAAGCTCAGAAAGATCAAACCAGAATGGTCCCTACAAGTCAAAGAAGAGATTGAGAAGCTCCTCATTGTGGGTTTCATGAAAGTCATTGAGTATCCAACTTGGCTAGCCAACATTGTGACAGTCAGAAAGGCAAATGGCAAGGTTCGAGTTTGTGAGGACTTCTGGGATTTGAACAAAGCTTCCCCGAAAGATGATTTTCCGCTACCAAACATCGACATGCTCATCGATTCGACTGCCAACTATGAAGTCCGATCATTTGTGGACGGTTTTGCTGGTTACAATCATATTCTCATGTCCAAGGAGGACCAACACAAGACAGCTTTCATAACACCATGGGGCACTTTCTGCTACATAGTCATGCCGTTCGGGTTAAGGAACGCTGGGGCTACCTACCAAAGGGATGTTATGGATTTATTCCATGACATGATTCATAAAGAGATCGATGTCTATGTAGATGACATGATCATCCATTCAAAAGAACCAACGGTCAACATTTGATCGATCTTCGCAAGTTCTTTGAATGACTCCGATAACACAACATGAGACTCAATCCCGCAAAATGTACTTTTGGGGTCATCAGAGGAAAAGTTCTCGGTTACATGGTCACTGAGAGGGGAATTGAAGCCGATCCCTCCAAGATCAAGGCAATTATTGACATGCCTCCTCCAAAGACGCAGAAAGAAATCAAAGGTTTCATGGGCAGACTTCAATACATCAGCCGGTTTGTGCACCAACTCACTTCCATGTGTGAGCCGATCTTCAAGCTACTCAATAAGAATGGACCGATGCTTGCCAAGAAGCCTTCGACCAAGTGAAGTATTACTTGACATGCCCTCCAGTTTTGGTTCCACCACACAAGGAGAAGCCCCTTTTGCTCTATCTCACTGTCAAGGATGAATCCCTAGGGGCTATGTTAGCACAAGAACAACGAGACTCCACAAAAGAGAATGCTATCTACTTTGTCAGCCGCCGGTTTCAAGAAGCTGAGAAGAACTACTCTCTCTTAGAGAAGTCTTGTGCGGCATTGGTTTGGGTTACTCAAAAGATCAAGCATTACATGGAGGCCTTCCCAATCAAGTTGGTAGCAAAAGTGGAGCCGCTCCGCTACATCTTCAAGAAGCCTTTCATGTCAACAAGAATAGCCAAATAGTACTTCATGCTCACCGGCTACGATATCAATTACGTCACACTCAAATCTATCAGGGGGAAAGTGTTCAGTAATCAGCTTGCTGAATTTCCGTGTGACGAAGTGAAGGGGGAAGATGTACAGTTCCCCGATGAGCATTTAATTTACGCTACAACAGAGGAAAATAAGTGGAAACTTTTTTTCGATGGAGCGGCCAATAAGCATGGATATGGCATAAGGATGTTACTTGTCGATCCAAAGGACATCTATACTCCAATTGCTATCCGCCTCGAATTTGAGGCCACCAACAACATCACCGAGTACGAAGCATGCATAGCAGGGCTCGAAGCGGCCCTTGAGAGAAATGTCACGAGCTTAGAGGTATTTGGCGATTCCTTACTCATCATCAATCAGACATCTGGAAAATGGAAGATTCAAGACTCAACTCTACAACGGTATGGTCAACATCTCGAGGAGTTGGTTGAACAGTTTCAAGAAATCACCTTCAACTACCTGCCAAGGGACAAGAACCGTTTCGCTGATGCACTAGCCACCATCGCTTCACTGGTCAAAATGCCCGAGGGAAAAATGGTGAAGCCCTTTAAAATTTCCCGAAGGAATAATCCGGCATACTGCATGAGTATCGAGATCAATGAGGTCCATGCAAACCCCCCGTGGTATTCAGATATCATGAATTTTCTCAAGAATGACACTTATCCCGAAAATAGCAATAAGAAGTCTCAGATGGCGTTGCAAAGGCTAGCCTCTCGATATGTACTAATTGGAGACCGAGTCTACAAAAGGCACCACGAAGGGATCAATCTCCTATGCGCAAGTAAGACTGAAGCTCAAGAAATAATGCATGAGATCCACGAAGGTGAATGTGGGCCCCACATAAACGGGTTTATGTTGACCAAGAAGATACTCCGCATGGGTTATTATTGGAGTACCATGGAAAGAGACTGCATCGAGAAAGTCAAAGGTGCGCCAAATGCCAATTCCATGCCAACCTATAGCACGCTCCACCCTCACAACTTTACAACATGACCACGCCATGGCCTTTCTCTTGTTGGGGCATAGACATCATCGGCAAAGTTCACCCTACTGGCAGCAACGGACAATCTTTCGTCCTAGTAGCCGTGGACTATTTTACAAAATGGGTCGAAGCACAGGCTTACCGGGTTCTCAACGCCAAGAAAGTGACCGAATTCGTGAAGACCCACATCATGTGCCGGTACGGCGTTCCTCATGAAATTATCTTAGACAACGGTTCTCACTTTGAGAAAGAGATGGACGCGCTCCTGGTAGAATACAAGATTACTAAGCACAAGTCATCTCCATACCGCCCTCAAGCAAACGGCGGGATCGAAGCAGCTAATAAGACAATCGAGACCATTGTGAAGAAAAAGTCCTCCACCGAAAGGGATTGGCCCGAAAAGCTACCTCTAGCATTGTGGGGGCTACCGCACGTCAATACGGACAGTAACTAGAGAAACTCCTTATACACTGGTGTATGGTTCCGAAGCTGTACTCCCAATAGAGCTCGAAGTCCCATCCCTACGGGTCCTCCTCGAGAACCAAGTCAATGAAATCGATTGGATGCAAAGTCGATATGAACAGCTAGCTCTACTCGACGAGAAAAGGCTAAGGGCACTCGAACGTACGAGAGCCTATCAACAAAGAATGGAAAGGGCTTTCAACAAAAAGGTGAAGCCTCGAAACATCAATGTGAGAGATTTGGTCCTAAGACAATATCCTCCTACTGCCATGAACCCCCTTGGAAAATGGGGACCCCGATGGATCGGTCCGTACGTGGTCAAGAAGATACTAAGCGGCGGTGCAGTCCGACTCGTGGATTTAGATGGAGATCAGCTGCCGAAGGAAGTCAACCTCGACAAGCTGAAGAGATTCTACGCTTAATAAACGAAGACCATTAAAAAAAAAAAAAAAAGAAAAAAAAAGCTCGCTAGGTTGAAAACCCGCAAGGGCAGCCTAGGAAAAAATTAGAGCACGTGCAAAAAAGAAGCCCGCTAGATTGAAAACCCGAAAGGGCGGTCTAGGCAAAAAACAGGGTGCACACAAAAAAATAAAAAAAATAAAAAATGGTCTTCGTTTGTTCGAACTACGGAGACGTGAGCCCCTACACTGGAGGAATGTAGGCAACCCTCAGGTACGGTCTAAATCATAACAAATACCCCAAATCATTTCAAATTAATGAGATGCAATTTTTATTCATTCACTGAATTACTTTGATCAATACAATGAAAATGTTGAGCTATTAAAAGACATAAAACATTAAATCCTAAACAAGTGGTCTATTTTACTTGCAATCTCTTGGGGTACTAGGAAAAATCTAATTTTCTCTTGGCCTTCGAAGGGCCACCCGAACGACCATCAATCCTACTCTTCTTGGGAGGTCTAGGAACACTGATACGAACCGAAACCTTCTGCGCAACAGAGAGCCTCCGAGCATAAAAGTCATCCAAAGGGGTACCGAAAGGGTCAGTCAGAATGTTGTTCACATCAGCAGCAGCTTCCTTGTATCTCAAAGCACTGCTAGGCTCAAAGTCTTTCCCTAACAATTCAGCCCGAAGAGCATCTACCCAAGTAATGCCGTGGTAAACGGTACCAAACAAATGATCCAAGTAACTCTCGGGAAGAAAGATACTACCCCGATGCAGAGGGACGGAAGCCCACCGATGACGGTCATCTCCCCAAGCCGACTGGAGTGCACTGGAGAAGTCCAGACCCATGTAAGAAACTGGACGAAGCATCCCGTTCCTCGGAAAAGGAATTATCTGTTGACGGCCAAACTGCCTCAGAACCCGTTCTGTTTGGTAAAACGAAGAATCTCTCAACCCGGGTAAAACCACATGCTGAAAACCGAAGGTCCATTCCACAAAAGGGAGAAGACCCCAAGAAGAAGGGCACCACTCAATGTCAGCTGTAAGACGAGAAGCAAAGAATTTCCTCCAACCCTCTTTGGTCAGGTTTCGAATCAACAGTCGTTTTCTATGAACAGCAAAAGGAGAAAGGTCACCATCCGACGCATAAAGCCTGAAATGCTCTGGAAGCCATACGGTCAAAAGCAAGGGGCTTCCTCGTCGCATCCCGCCCGTACGATGCAATTCATCCAGACCATGCAAATTTTCCCCCACTATGAGAGGGATTATACTGAATTGTTTCTCCTTCGCCTACAACACAATCTCAGCCAACTGCGCATCCGCAGTACCCAGAGGAGCGACAAACAGAACCTTGCTGAAAAGACAGACAGCCATGGCATTTATCTTAAAAGACTGAACCGCGACATCTTCCGAATGCAAGATAAAAAAACATCGGAAGCTCAGTTATGTCAACAACGGTCCCGTGCATCATCTTCTTCACCTCTCCAATAGGGAGATTCAGAAGGTCAACCCAAGAGTCAACAATACCGCGGTGATACTTAGGGACGGCAATCCGACCGGCCAAAGGCATACCAAGAATGGCCCCAAAATCATCGACAGTCGGTACCATTTCATTAGCCGAAAAGTTGAAAGTATGGCTATCACAATCCCAAAAGGTTGCAGCGGCCTTCAACATATCCCAATCCGGCTTCAATGTCCGCAAAGTAAAAAGAATTCGAAACCCGAAATCTTTGATAAAAGCATTTTTGGGATGAGTCTTGAAAGAATACACGAAGGTCGACAAATCCTTCTCGTAATTACTAGCAACCTCAGCATCAAGACTAAAAAGGTTAAAGGCCATGGGAAAGAAGATTACAAGCAAAATTGAGCAATGAAATGTTGTTCAAAAAATGGCAAAAGAGAGCTGTTAGAACCAAATTGTCGACCAGAAGCTGATATTATAGTTGTTGGGGGATCTTTTGGCCAGCAAATGTCAGGCCCCGAATTTTGCCTCCCAAAGGCGCGCGCCCCCCGATACCGGTATGAGCGGTGCGCGCGTCCCATCGCCAAGAGAGGAAGCACCCGCGTCCCAGGTCAGAAGTGCTTCAGAAACGGCCCTTGTCAGTTCAAAAGGCAACCCAGGCACTTCAAAATGCCTTCAACCTGCAACAAGTTCAAAATCCCAACAGCAAGGCAACACTCAAACATCTCCATCCTTGAGCACCCAGTTGGGCACACGTTGATTTGGTCCGCCCTTAAGGCATGTCTAAATTGAAAGTAGGACAGGAATTCTCACTTAAAAAAAAAAAAAAAAAGAGAAAGTTAGGGTGTCCTTCTTTAATTCTCAAAGATCAGTTTTTACAATTCATCCCCAGCAGAAAGCACTCCGCAGTCAACTGTACCCGCACCCCACCAAAAGTCAAAGTCAAACAGTCAACATCAAAATGCGACTCACGGCAACAACGTGGTCCTGGGTGAGTCACAAAATCACCACCTCCTCATCAAGCAAAATCTACATCCATTCCAGTAGACGGTCCTCTGGGTCCCGCATTCAAGCAGACAGTCCCTCGGTACCCGCTATTCAAGCAGACGGTCCTCTGGGTCCCACATTCAAGCAGATAGTCCCTCGGTACCCGCATTCAAGTAGACGGTCCCTCGGTACCCGATATTCCAGCAGACGGTCCTCTGGGTCCTGCATTCGAGCAGATGGTCCCTCGGTACCCGCTATTCCAGTAGACGGTCCTCTGGGTCCCGCATTCAAGCAGACGGTCTTTTCTTATCTTGGTGATGTCCTAAGCGGATGTCTTTCTTTCGTTGGAGCGTTTGCTTTGCAATCCACGCCGCCGAGGGGCACTGTAGACACCCCGCCTTGGACCGCTCACCCCGATTGCACACTTGATTTTGTGTTTCTCCCTGTTATAAGTGTTTTCTGCTAGTTTCCGTTACTTTGGTTAAGTTCCAGACGGGCTCCATTAAGTCCAGGGACTAAACAGAATAATAGTTCTAACTTTCTAGTCCATTCTGTCAAAATTTGCCTTTCAGAGTCGTGCGTGTAAGTACCCCAATCTGAAATTGACCAACTTTAGAGGAATTCTTGGTACCATTTAGGGATAAACCAATGGGCCAGGACCTCACTAGGATAAACCTGATATTCCAGGACTGAACTGGAATTAAACTTAGAAAAATCCAGAAGCTCGCCAAGTCGAGTCGTACGGATGGTTTGGGCACATTTGGTCCCTAGCCGTACGGCTATGTTGGGCACCCTCAGCCTCTATAAATTGAACCCCATGCTGATCATTTCAGGGGGGAGAAAACATTTTGAGAGCTGTTACTCTGCCAGTTTGAGAGCAGAAAGTGAGTGATACACATATTTGAGTGAAAAGAGAGGAAGATAGGCATAACCATCATATGTGAAGCCTCCTTCTCCCCATATTATTCTTCATCTCAAACTCTTTTATTATTGTTCATATTATTGCTCATTCTTGTGTAATTTCGTATTGTTCTTGCAAGCCTTGTCCATTCAAGCATTTTGCATTTCATTGAAAGTCTTGTCCATTTCAAGCACAATATATATGTATATAATACAAGTCTTGTCTTCTCAAGCTATATATTATGATTATATATGTATATTGGAACCAAATCATGAGGTGATTCAAGGTTCCCTTCATGCCTAGTGTGTGATTATGGGATAAAACCTAAGGATGATCATGATTTGTTAAATTTCATGTTGATTTTGTTCTTGTTTGGCCATAAGAGTCATGATTGGGTGATAAAGTTTCAATCTTTATCATCCCAACCATGACCTAGCCATAAATCACCAAGTATGGGACATAAAGATTTGATCTTCATGTTATATTTTTGTCCCTAAGGGTTTAATCTTGTATAATAAGTCCATTTTTGTGGTAAAGTTCCAATCTTTATCCACCAAAATGGTCATTTTGGTCTAAAGGTCATGTTCATCAACTTTTCATAAATCTCTCCAATGATTGCCTTTGATCACACCTAAATATTTGTTTTTGGGGTTCCTTTGATGATCAAAAAGCATAGGAATGAACTTTTCAAAGTTTTGTTGTTAATCATAAATTGGAAATCAACATTCCAGTCCAGTTTCCGCAAAGATACTCTGTTTTGACTGAAACTGAACTGCTTTATGATAAACTGTAAAAATGCCCTGGAGAGCCTTCCCCATCCACACGGCTACTTTGGCCAGGGAGGACATTTTCCAGTTTCTTCCTTTTCTGACCAGAAAGTTTGCAAAATAAACATTTTCTGTTAAATAATTAACTGGTTTTGCCAAAACAGTCAGTTTCTCCCATTTTGAAAAACACACACACACATGCACTTTCGTTAACTAACATTAGGGAGACTCGGTCCTATCCGAGGCGACTTGGGTGACGTGAAACTCTTCCCAAGGTGTAACCTGACCTCCGAACTAATAGAATCTCTAACCTTTTCTTTTGTTGGGTTAAATAATTAACAAAAGTGGCGACTCCGTTGTTTTTTGGCGTGTTAACCGTGTTTGGTTTTTTCGCCCTTCGAAACAAAAACCCTTCGTTTCCTTCGTCACGGGGCGGGATCCTTACAGTGGCGACTCTGCTGGGGATTAAAGTGTCCACAAATTTCTTTTTAGAAATTTTGGGGGTGCTTTTGTGTGGGTCAAACTCCCGTTCCCCATTTCCGTTAACTTTTGTGTTTGTTTTGTGTGTGCTGTGTTTCTGTTTGAACTTCTAGAGATGAAACTGTTATGGAGATGCAATAAACTGGGGCTTGATGATTAGAAGTTGAAAAACAGCAAAAAATAATTGCCAGCATGATATAGCCGTACGGCTATATTGGGCAGGGAACAGAATGTTCCAAAATTTAACAATTGTGTGCAGGGCAGAAACATTCTGTGTCCCTTTGGCTTCTGCTTGTCCAGGTTCCAAATTTACATTTTTGTTTGAGCACATTACCTTCTTCTTTTCTAGCCAAAACTTGGTTTTTGAAGCTTGGTCATGCACAAACTTTTGGACATAAATTTGGGTTTTCAAAACCTCCTTGTGCATGACCCATTTTGTAAATGATTTTTGAATTCTTTGTTGTACACAACTTGTTTTGCAAATAATTTTCAAAAGAATTTGTTCTCTTGAAAAATGTTGATTTCAAAGGATTCTTTGGTTGTGCACAATTTGTTGTACATACAAGTTTTGGCTTTGTTTGTTCATATGATTCTTGCTTGATTGCTTGTGTAAATAGCTTATTCATGCTTGCTCATTTTGTTGATTATGCTTATTCATGCTTGTTCACATGTTGCTTGTGCATTGTTCATGATGTTAAAACAAATCGAAAATTTCTATTTTAACTCAAAAGAGAACATAGAATGGCTTCACACTACGCGCACTTGACCTTGCACGTTCCAAATACCCTTTAAACCGGGGATGGATGCCACGATGCAGCTTGATTGGTGCTCTTGTGCCCTTCTAGCGCGCACGGGTCCATTCCACCTCCCCTTCCGAGCCGAGTCAACCACACTCGTCCGTGACACACAATTACCGAGACCTTGGTTGGTTTTTGGTCTAGCTCACGTTACCACGTCCCTAATACGTGTCTGAGATTAATTGTGGCCAAGTTAATGCCCGAGTCATGACTCCTTGTGAAAGCAAGTGTGACCATGGTCAACTTTGACCCGGTCCTTGACTTACGCGTTAATGTTGACCGTAATTAACCTAAGTCATGTATTAAGGATAGGGTGACACCGTGTTGTCAAACCCTAATGAATGGTCCAGGATAATCATCCTTAAGCCCAAGGATAAGGTTCGAGAGCCCTCACCAAAGATGAGGTTATGCCGGAAGTCCCTTAAGTCCCTAAGACGAATCTCGATCTTGACCGGGGCTTAATCATGATTGGAATGGCTCATGCATTTGGAATCTTACGATGCACTAGACCCTAGGTTCGTTTCTTTTGGTCGGTGGAAGCCGCTTGCCCTATAGGACCCTCGCCCGGAACAGTCCATCCTTGGGAGTGTGCAAGGCAGGTGAAAAACGAGGGGTCTATAGGCGTAGTGATGGCCTCCACTGATCCAGGATGTAGAATAGTTGCGAAAAAGAAGAGAAATCTTTTCCAACCAGTTAGGAATAAATGTGTTTTAAGTAAACATGAACATAATTAATAATAATGAACCGTCATGTTGCATGAGCCTAAACCCATTCTCCCAAACACCAACCCGAGTTGATACCCAAGTCTGAAATGAACCTCCCTCTCCTCCGCAGCTCGTAAGAAGTGGGTCAGAGTTCCGGGTCATCATCTGATTAGTGCCGAGTCTGACAGTTCATCAACAGCTTCACTCAGACTTCTTCGAATGGCTAGTCCAGCAGGAAGTAGTAGTGGGGGTGACAACGCAGCGGACCCGAATGGTCTTAGTAGGGAAGAGCTGGTACAAGCTCTAGAGGCGGCCAGGGCCCGAGAAGATAATGTCAGGAAACATCATGAGGATATGAAGAATAGGGTTATGGATGCCATGATGCAGAGAGGGGTAGCCGTTGTGTTTGAAAACGACGGAAGTTTTGTGGAGATCACTGATGAAGAGGGAATTGAGAATGTGCAGCCCCGAGGGTATAACCGAGTTCCGCCCCCTCAAGCTTACCCAAATGAGGAGACCTCACGTCCCACATTCCAAGCCACCACTCACCAAAATGTGCCTACCACTCATGCTCCATTTGTCCCGCCGGGCGGTTTTCCCATATACCCGCCAGGGTTCAACTTGTATGACACAATCCCAAGTAGCCGAGCACCCTTAGCCCTAGCTACCATTGGCCTGCCACCTCCGGCTTTGCCAACCACATCTCGAGAAGTACCTTACCCACTTTACCACCCAATGGCCCAAATCTCTGAGGCTATCCCACCATATATCCCGACAAGTAACCCGGCACCAGGGTATGTCTACACCCATTTGCCACCTCAAAATCCTCCTCCGATGGTCCCATCCACCACCTCACCTCCCGCCATAATGCCAGTAACGAGCCAAACCATGGGATCAATCAACTCAAGCCCACATGTAGACCCCCAGATGGGGTGGTTGGTAGAGAAATTGAAACAAATGGAAGAGAGATTTGAGGGGATGAACGAAAGGAAATCCTCCTTGGGGATCACCGACCCCAACAAGATTGTTCCTCTGCCTCACAATTTCAAAATGCCAGAGATAGAAAAATTTGACGGAACTGCCTGCCCCCAGACTCATCTCATTGCTTATACTTTAGCCATGAGAGCAAAAGGGTGTACCATGCAGAAAATGGCCGATCACTTCCAACTGTCCTTGAGAGGAAACGCCCTCAAGTGGTTCTTCCACTTGAAAGATGAATCTCGAGCAACATGGGATGCAGTCAAAGAAGCATTCCTCACGAAGAATCGGTCAAACCTAGAATGGGAAACCAACCGGGTTGATCTGCAAAGCACCCTACAAAAGGGAAATGAACCAATAGGAGAGTTATATAAGAGGTGGAATTATAAACTTGGGGAGATTTCCAATCCGCCCACAGAAGAAGAACAATTTGACATTTTCCAATCATGTCTGAAACCTAAGCTGCGGGCCTTGATCAGTCATCATTTTTACCCCAACCTCCGGGCAATGGTCACTGCCGGGTCTAAATTCGAGAAGACCCTCAATGAGCAATCCTCTACTCAGGCCAGTGGCAACTCCTACAGATATCAGCCCCCGACAGTCGGTAAATGGAAGGAAGCCGTGGGAGCTGTAAACAACATCCAAGGGGAGAATCCGAGACAAACTCCGCAAAAGGCCGGGAACTGGGAAAGGCGCCCGTATGTTAGATTCGAGGACTTTGGGATGCCCTTGGGAAAGGTGTTTGAGGGGTTAGTTAAACAAGGCCTTGCCAAAACCCTGGTTAACTTCCAACCCAGAAACCCTGAGAGGTACCTTGACGAGGTAATAGGTGTGCATTCCACAGCTACCATGGGCACGAGACCGATGATTGCCCCGCTGTAAAACGCATCATCATAGACTTGATTGCCAAAGGGAAACTTGAATGCCCCCGAAGTCCAAATGTAATCAATAACCCGTTCCCCAACAACCATGGCATTAATATGATTGAATTTGGGCCAGTCGGTGTAAATATGATTGAGTTCGGGGAGCCAACACCGATAAACCTTTTGGAATTCAATGTCCCGATGACTGAGATTGGGGAGGAATGGAAGGAAACCCTATGGACATGTGTGCAGGAAGGAAACATGAAATGCCCATCCGACTCTATGATTGCCAATATGATGAGTGCAAGGGTCCCCCACCAAAATGCCGATGAGTTGATCGTAGTAACACTTACCGAGCATGAGCTAACATTCGAAGAGTGCAAGGAGGAAATGGAAAAGTCCATTAAGTGCACATTAGACAGCGAGATCCAGGGCTCAAATGGGTTTTATCCTCCGCACGATGATTGCTTCCGTGTCATTGAAGCATGTAGTTCATCCACTGGCAAAAGGACGGTCAAGAAGGTGGGTCACCCTAACGGAAAGAATGGGTCCGAAATTGCAAAGACCCCGGGAATCACCAACTATGAAGGGTATCTCGACCGAATGAAAGGTGCCATTCGCTCTATGCCCCATGAGGAGCTCCGAATCCTATGTGAAAGTGATGATGATGAGGTATCTTCAAATATGCCTCCCCATGTTCCTTCCCCGAGATTGGAAGAAGAAGGCTTTCCGGCCTTAGATGAATTCTTAGCTTTGCCACCGCTATCTCCACCGCCACCACTGATTTATGGGTCCGTATTCCCGGATTACTACTGTTGCATGCTTACTTTGGAAAAACTCCGTGAAACCGTAGGAGTTGAGAGGAGCCAAAGCCACCACCCTATCTCTCTAGAAAAGATCCGCGAGTCGGCAAACACCCCGAAAAGAATGGTCATGGTGAATGAGTTAAGAAAGGAAGCATGGCCATATGGTACCCAAAACCCCTCGTCACTCGGGAAAAGGGCGGAAGAAAGTGACGACCCTTTTGAAGTAAGTGTACTGACTCGATCTGGGCAAGTGCACACGTAAAACCCTAAGAAACCACCGCCACCAGAATACTGAATGCCTCCCCCTCTTGCTAGTAAGGCAAAAGCCCTAGATTCCGGAGAAGACGATCCCATCTTAACCCAACTCAAGAGGACATAAGCTAACATATCTTTGTGGTCCTTCCTCACTTCCTCCTACCCTCACAAGCTCAAATTGGAGGAGTGCTTGGCCCGAACTATGGTACCTACCACAGCCACCCCCGAAGAGGCCGTGCAAATGATCGGGAGTGTTCAATATGGGAATGTCATCACATTCACGGACTTGGATTTGCCGAAATTTGGGGCTAACCACAATGAAGCCCTCTACATCACGGTGCAGTTAGACGAGCGCTGCATCCCTCAGGTTTTGGTTGATAATGGCTCCGCCATGAATGTCCTCCCCGCTAAGATGATGGATCTACTTGGTCTTAGGACCACCGACCTAAAACCATCCATGATCACCGTTAAGGCTTATGATTCCACGGCCCGCTAAGTCCTAGGGGTGGCCACCTTGAACCTTTGGTTTGGAAAACAAATGATGCCAACCGATTTCCAAGTGCTTGACATTCCCATATCCTTCACCGCCCTATTGGGACACCAATGGCTCCATAAAGTCAACGGGGTAGCCTCCACCCTCCACCAATGTGTAAAATATGTGCAAGAGGGTAATTTGACAACCATTTATGGGGACAGTGTTACTACAGAGGGAACTAACACCAATGGGATTCCCGTGTTAGAAATCAAACATGAGGAGAGCGGCATAGTTTTGACCGGCTTCACCGAGATACCATCCAAAACCCACATCTGTTGTGTAGATCTTACACTCACCAAGGACAGGATTCCCCCTGCAATGAAAATGATGCGTTTGATGCGCTACCTCCCGGGGCTTGGTCTTGGAAGGAAACTCCAAGGGACCCACAAGATTGTTGAGATCAAAGAGCAAAAGATGCTCCATGGCTTGGGATACAAACCCACCCCTGAGGACCTTAGGATGGATAAGGAAATGGCTCGGAAAAGAAGCCAAGCCAGGGCTCAAGGGATTCTGTTTAAGGCTTCCAACCTCCGCCCTTACACTTTCGATATGAGCCGCTAATTTGTGAGAGGAGGGGTCCAAACCGAGGCCCCAGAGCCGAAGGAGCCCATGGTGACCAATTGGGATAGGCTGCAAGAGGATCTCAAAAGATTCCGAGGAATGGCGGCTAACCCCGTAAGGAGGGAATTTCTGGATGCACCCAAGATGACCGGTCCTACCGAGACCACCATGAGTCATGAATACACCTTTAAGGGAGTGCCCGAGATGGTAAGGGAATTCGAAACCCTGTCTCTAATTGAGGCTAGCCAAGGAAGGGGACACGTTTGGGGACGAAACGGTAGGTGCGAATTTGAGGAGGTAGCTCCCAAGCACGCCACCAAGGAAGTCATGGACGACGAATGGAATGGTGTAGTAATGCGAGAAATGTTTGGGGAGGAGTTGGTCGTGCCTGATCTGATTGGCCCCGAAAAGGAAATGATTGATATGATAGGAGATGGATCTCCTGGGATCTATGACCCTCGCACCTTGGTAAGCCCGACGGACATGCCTCTGAAGAATTGGGTGACCTTCTCTGGAGCGGTGGCGAGCAAGGAGGAAATGACCACGAAGCTTGGACTGGTTCCCCGCCCCCTAAAGTCAAGTGTCATAGGGACCAATGTAGTCGAATCCCCTCAATCTATTGTCTTTGAATTTGAGTCTTCCTCCTCCGAGGGCCTTACGCCCGAGGATTATGAACTTGTAGCCAACATTGTATTCCCGTTTGTATTGAATGAAATGATAGACCTTTCCGAGTATCCCCTCATTGCCAACTTATTAGATGATAAATTAACTAATAATCTAAAAACGGTTAATAATGAATCACCTAATAATGCAGACACACTAAACAAACAAAACGTTAAACAATCATCAAAGCAGGTTGTTGACCGAGAGGAAAGTCGTGCCTAAGCTGCCAAAGAGGTTTTAACTAAGGTGAATTTGGGGACTGAAAATGAGCCGAAAGAGACACAGATTGGTAGCTACTTCAAAGGAGCTGAAAGAGAAGCTTTGGTTAAGCTACTTAAGGAGTACATGGATGTGTTTGCTTGGTCTTATAAGGATATATCAGGGTTATATTCTTCGATCGTTGAACACAGGATCCCAGTGGATCCCGAGGTGAAACCTGTCAAGCAAAAGCTTCGGCGAATCAAACCAGAATGGTCTTTGCAAGTCAAAGAGGAGATTGAGAAGTTGCTCCGGGTCGGCTTCATAAGGGTGATAGAATACCCCTCGTGGCTATCCAACATACTAACAGTCACAAAGGCCAACGAAAAGGTCCGATGCTGTGTCGACTTTAGGGATCTCAACAAGGCGAGTCCCAAAGACGATTTCCCCCTCCCGAACATCGACATGCTTGTAGATACAACGTCTAGTTTTGAGGTCAAATCTTTTGTGGATGGTTTTGCCCGGGTATAACCAGATTAAGATGGCCAAGGAGGACCAGGAGAAGACCGCCTTCACCACCCCCCTGGGGGACCTTTTGCTACACCGTAATGCCTTTTGGATTGCGAAATGCTGGGGCTACCTACCAAAGGGCCGCAACCGCACTCTTCCATGATATGATCCATAAGGAGATAGAAGTGTATGTCGATGACATGATTGTGCATTCCAAGGGCACCAACGGGCAAGATAGACTTGAGAAAGTTCTTTGACAGGCTTAGGAAGCACTCCATGAGGCTCAATCCGTTCAAGTGCACTTTTGGGGTTTCTCGTGGTAAGGTTTTGGGATACATGGTCACTGAAAGAGGCATCGAAGTTGATCCCCAAAAGGTTAAGGCAATCGTGCAAATGAAGCCACCTCGCACCCAAACAAAGGTAAAGGCCTTTATGCGAAGGTTGCAATACATTATCCGCTTTATAAACCAGCTTACTCCCACGTGTGAGCCTATCTTCAAATTGCTAAAGAAGAATGCTGAGGTCGAATGGAATGAGGAATGCCAAAGGGCCTTTGACAAGATTAAGGCCTATCTCGTCCACCCGCCAATCCTATGCCCCCCGCACAAGGATAAGCCACTCTTGCTCTACCTAACAGTGACTGAGACGTCAATAGGAGCAATGTTGGCCCAAGAAAAGAAGGATTCAAAGGTAGAGAATGCCATCTACTTTGTGAGCCGTAAGCTACAAGGGAGCGAGCTCAACTACTCCCCAATTGAAAAGACTTGCACCGGATTGGTATGGGTCATAAGAAAGTTGAAGCATTACATGCATACCCACCCAATACAGCTCATCTCCAAGATAGACCCCATCAAGTGCTCGTTGGAAAATCCATCTTTGTCCATGAGACTTGCCAAATGGTCTTTCTTCCTAGCTGAGTATGATATCAGTTATGTGTTAAGAAAGGCAGTCAAAGGAAGGGTCTTAGCGGAATATTTGGCAGACTTCCCTAGTAATGAGGAAAAGGAGCCCGAGCCGCAATTCCCTAATGAAGGGATTTTTGCCCTCGAAGGGGAAAATAGGTGGCAATTGTTCTTCGACGGTGCCGCCAATAAAAGAGGAAATGGCATTGGATTGCTCTTGGTTGACCCAAAAGATGAGCACACCCTCATCGCCATCAAGTTAAACTTTGATGTGACCAACAATGCCGCGGAATATGAGGCATGCACGGCCAGCTTGGAAGAAGCCCTGGAAAGGAATGTGAAAGAATTGGAGGTATACGGAGATTCGGCTTTGATCATCAACCAAGTATCCAACAAGTGGAAAACACTGGACCCTGGTTTGAAAAAATATCATGCCTACATGGAAGAGCTCATGGCACAATTCAAAGAAGTTAGCTTCCACTACTTGCCGAGGGACCGGAACCGTTTTGCCGACGCCTTAGCTACTTTGGCCTCATTGGTAGAAATCCCCGAGGGAAAGTCAATAAAACCTTTCCGAGTTGGGAGGAAAGAAAATCCGACGTACTGTTATGAGATTGAGGCCACCCCAGAAAAGGAGGAGGAGCCATGGTACAACCAGATTTACCGATTCCTCAAGGAAGGAGAAACTTCCTTCATGAATAAAAAGGGAGAATATGTGGATGGGGTAGAAACTAAAAGCATGGCGGCACTCAAACGGCTAGCATCCCACTATGTCATCTTGGGGGACATCTTGTACAAAAAGCGCCATCAAGGCCTTCTCCTTAGGTGTATAAGCATGAAAAGGCAAAAGAGCTCATGCAAGAAGTTCATGGCGGAGTGTGTGGTCCTCATATGAATGCGAGGGCATTAATGCAAGTCATCTTACGGATGGGCTACTTTTGGATCTCAATGGAGACCGATTGCATACAATTTGTGAAAAGGTGTGAAAAGTGTCAGCGGTTCTCTAACCTCAACCACCTACCACCTCACCATCTCTACTGTATGACCACACCATGGCCTTTTTCAACATGGGGCATTAACATCATTGGGAAAATTTCCCCGCCCAGGAGCAATGGCCACGAGTTTGTTTTGGTAGCCGTGGATTACTTCACGAAGTGGGTAGAGGCTAAATCCTACAGGGTCCTCACTTCCAAGAAAGTTGCGGGGTTTATAAAGGAAAACATCATGTGCCGGTACGGGGTCCCGAACGAAGTCATCACCGATAATGGCTCGCACTTCGAAGGTGAATCCGATCAATTGTTGGGAAAATTCCGAGTCACTCGCCACAAATCCTCCCCATATAGGCCTCAGACCAATGGTGCAGTGGAGGCCGCCAACAAAACGCTCGAAAGGATTATTAAGAAAATGGCAACACGGGGAAGAGATTGGCCTGAAAAGCTACATTTAGCATTGTGGGGCTACCGGACCTCGGTTAGAACCGCCACTGGGGAAACCCCTTTTGCTTTGACTTATGGAATGGAGGCCATGCTCCCGGCTGAGCTGGAGGTACCATCATTGAGAATTTTGTTGGAAAACAAAATCTATGAGGTTGATTGGCTTTGGAGCCGGCATGATGAATTGGCCTTGTTGGATGAACATCGTCTGAAGGCACTGGAGCACATCCGCGCCTACCAAGGGAGAATGGCGCGAGCTTTTGATAGAAAGGTGAAGCCCTGACAAATTCGGGTAGGAGATTTGGTCCTTAAGGAAAAACCCCCCGGGAGGTCTAACCCTGACGGAAAATGGGAGCCCGTGTGGATCGGTCCCTTCATGGTACAGGAGATCTTCTCAGGAGGTGCAATGAGGCTTGCGGACTTGGATGGCAACCCCTTCATGCACCCGGTCTACGGTGAATAAGCTCCGTCGTTATATTGTTTAAAAAAAATAATAAATAAATAACTTGTAGGTGCCAAAAGAATATACCCACCTAGATTGAAAACCCGTTTGGGCGGTCTAGAGAAAAAACAGGGTCGCACCCAAAAATTGTAAAAAGTGAACTACGATGACCTGAGCCCCTTAGTCTCATTTGTAAGAGGGGAACGTAGGCAGCCAATTATTGGTCCAGTCTAAAAAATGAATAAAAATCAAATTTGGTTTCGAGCAAAGACTCCGTGTGAATGCAAATTGGCTGCATAAGTAACCATTTTCATTACAGTTAAAACACTTCTTTGATGAGTTCAAGCACGGTCTACTCTCGATTCAACTAACATGGTTAAGACATAACTAAGACACCTAAAATGAACTAATGTGTCTGCAATGGCAATGGGTGGATACATTGAAATGTAGGACTATCACTGTTCCTCGTCCCTCCACTTCTTCTTTTGACTTCTTTGAGTCTTCTTTTTCTTAACCTCAAAGATGTCGATCTCCCCTCTACCATGATCGGGTACCCTCCCGACATCCTCAACCAGCCCAGTCGCCCTCAAAGCCATATTGGCAGCGGCCTGAGCTCGAAGACCTTCCCTTTGTGCCTCTGCCCTAGGCATCACAGCCATTCTTCTATCAGCCAAGGCTTGATAGTCCTCGACAATGTCTCCAGTAATGTTATGGCCACTCGCCACGGCCTCGGTCTCCCTTAAAACCTTGCTAGGGTCATGAGTCCCACCAAGAATAGCCTCACGCCTCTTTTCAATGAGCCTCTAAGTCTGTCCCATAGTCTGTTCATACCAGTCCAAGTAGACCGTGGTTAGAACCATGCTGGCTGCACGCCCAAGAAGTACCCGAGCCGGAAAGAGGGAACAAGTCCACAATCGGGAAAGAAGTAAAATAGTGGAAGAATCCCACATAGATAAGGGCAAAAGCCTCAAATGCTCCGGGTTAACACCAGACCACTCCAACAGTGGAGTCTGCAGTAATCCAAACTGACGACGGACCAAAGAAGGGATGTAGTAAGACGATCTTAAGAGTCCCAGCACCCGAACAAAAGGGGAATTATCCTGATACTCCCGCACCGAGTTGATACGCCAATGTGGGACTGACCAACGGATCTCGGCAGTCGTGAGGCGAGCCATGTAAGCCTCCTAGTCACTCTGAATGAAATTCAAAAGAATGCCTCTCAAAGAATAAGACCATGGTCTGTGAGAAATAGGAGCCTCGGGAATGGCCATCAACCTCTCCCTCAACCACAAAATGAGTAAGGCAGGGCTACCGCTACACATGAAGCCATCTCCCAAAGCCAAGTGGTCCATGCCATGAAGGGTTTCGCCCAAGATCAAGGGGACGATATCCTTCCCCGCACGACACTCCTTAAGGACACTCAGTAAAACCCTATAACAAGTACCTTTGGACCCAACCATGTAGAAAAAGGCAAGAATGCACAAACCAAAAGCATTCCAAGAAGCCTCATCCGTGAGATCCATGAACTTCTTAGGGAGATCCAAAATGTCAATAAAAGTGTGATTAAGGACCATGCATTGGGCCTCTTCCAAAGGAATGTCGAGGAGAGAGACCAGCCTTTCGACACACATGGTGTCATCAACCGAGGGGAGAGCAATGACCTCGTGTCCACGCCACCCACCAAAGCCTTGAAATCCTCATAGGTTGGAGTGATTTTGTTGTAGGAGAAGCAATATACATGTCTCCTGACATCCCAAAAGGACGCAGCGGCTCTTAATAGCTCAAGATCCGGGATGAACTCCTTGAGAGACCACAGAGATTAGAGACCGAATTTGACTGGAAAACTCCCTTGTGACTCCTCATATGGTACCGCATCCAAAGCCTAAGGTTGCCCTCAAAGCATTCTTGATGGATTTTGGACAATTTTGGTGGTTTTTCCATGAGAAAAGGCTCTATGGAAGAGAAATATTTCGAAATAAAGATGATGAACTTCAGATTGTGGCATTTAAGAAGATGACCAGGCCTGGAACGAAATTGAATGAAAAAGGAGTGTCTCCTCCACTAGCCGTACGGCTACTTTAGCCCTGCCAAAATTAATGATTTCTTGTTGAAAGTTAGCTTTGTGGTCCTACCCATTCAAAGCCCCCTGTCATAAATGCCCCTCTTGGCTCATGCAACTTGAATTGAACCTAGAAAAATTAGGTTCCCAATGAAAATCAAAATTGGGTAGTCCCTAGATGGACGTAAGACCAGCTCTTTGATTTGACCCGGCCGTACTTCGTAAGCCCAGGTTGAAAATGTGATTTAGCCCGGCCGTACTTCGTAAGCCCAGGTTAAGAATGTGATTTGACCCGGCCGTACTTCGTAAGCCCAGGTTAAGAATGTGATTTGACCCGGTCGTACTTCGTAAGCCCAGGTTAAGAATGTAATTTGACCCGAGCGTACTTTGTAAGTCCAGGGTAGAAAGTGAAATCGTGAAAGTCCCGGCCGTACCTCGTAAGTCCAGGATGAAAGTTAAGATGTTATCGCCTCGGCAGCCCTTTTTAGGGCGTAAGACCAGTATAGTCATAATTAGGTTAAGAAAACCTTCGTCCCTAAGAGTGGCCAGGTTAGAGAAAACCTATCAATGTGTCCCGGCGGTCCTTAGTCGGATGTAAGACCAGTTACCCTCGAGTCGACCCTCTCGATAGAGCCAAGCCAATCGAGTCCAGCCTCTGAGCTATGCCCATTATTTAAGCCTCTGAGCCATGCCTATTCCTCGAGTCGACCCTCTCTTGATAGAGCCAAGTCGATCGAGTCTAGCCTCTGAGCCATGCCCATTATTTGAGCCTCTGAGCCATGCCTATTCCTTGAGTCGACCCTCTCCGATAGAGCCAAGTAGATCGAGTCTAGCCTCTAAGCCATGCCATTATTTGAGCCTCTGAGCCATGCCTATTCCTTGAGTCGACCCTCTCCGATAGAGCCAAGTCGACCAAGCCCGGCCTTTGAGCCATGCCTGTTTAGGAAAGGATGAATGAATATCCACCTAAGGCCCATAGGCTTGAGTAGCCTTAAAATCTCTCACCCGAACTACGTTAGGCTTGATTCCCTCGAATAGGGATACGTAGGAATCCTATACCTCTAGGTCCAGCCATAGAACAAATCGGCCAAGCCGTCCTCCCATCAGATTGGGATGCTTATAGGTTTGAGTAGCCTTAAAACCTCTCACCCAAATTGGCCAAGCCGTCCTCCCATCGGATTGGATGCCTATAGGTTGAGTAGCCTTAAACCCTCTCACCCAAATCGGCCAAGCCATCCTCCCATCGGATTGGGATGCTTATAGGTTTGAGTAGCCTTAAACCCTCTCACCCAAATCGGTCAAGCCGTCCTCCCATCTGATTGGGATGCTTATTGGTTTGAGTAGCCTTACACTCTCTCACCTGAACTACGTTAGGCTTGATTCCCTCGAATAGGGATACGTAGGAATCCTATACCTCTAGGTCCAGCCATAGAAACAAATCGGCCAAGCCGTCCTCCCATCGAATTGGGATGCTTATAGGTTTGAGTAGCCTTAGAATCTCTCACCCAAATCGGCTATGCCATCCTCCCATCGGATTGGGATTCTTATAGGTTTGAGTAGCCTTAGAATCTCTCATCCAAATCGGCTATGCCGTCCTCCCATCGGATTGGGATGCTTATAGGTTTGAGTAGCCTTAGAATCTCTCACCCAAATCGGCTATGCCGTCCTCCATCAAAATGGGATGCTTATAGGTTTGAGTAGCCTTGAAATCTCTCACCTAAATCGGCCAAGTCGTCCTCCATCAGATTGGGATGCTTATTTTGTCGACAACCCCTCTTCTTCAAAAGCGATGTTGCCGAGGGGCTCTGTAAGTAACCCAATCTGAAATTGACCAACTTTAGAGGAATTCTTGGTACCATTTAGGGATAAACAATGGGCCAGGACCTCACTAGGATAAACCTGATATTCTAGGACTGAACTAGAATTAAACTTAGAAAAATCCAGAAGCTCGCCAAGTCGAGTCGTACGGATGGTTTGGGCACATGAGGTCCCTAGCCGTACGGCTATGTTGGGCACCCTCAGCCTTTATAAATTGAACCCCATGCTGATCATTTCAGGGGGGAGAAAACATTTTGAGAGCTGTTACTTTGCCAGTTTGAGAGCAGAAAGTGAGTGATACACATATTTGAGTGAAAAGAGAGGAAGATAGGCATAACCATCATAGGTGAAGCCTCCTTCTCCCCATCTTATTTTTCATCTCAAACTCTTTTATTATTGTTCATATTATTGCTCATTCTTGTGTTATTTCTTATTGTTTTGCAAGCCTTGTCCATTCAAGCATTTTGCATTTCATTGAAAGTCTTGTCAATTTCAAGCACTATATATGTATATTATACAAGTCTTGTCTTCTCAAGCTATATATTATGATTATATATGTATATTGGAACCAAATTATGAGGTGATTCAAGGTTCCCTTCATGCCTAGTGTGTGATTATGGGATAAAACCTAAGGACGATCATGATTTGTTAAATTTCATGTTGATTTTGTTCTTGTTTGACCATAAGAGTCATGATTGGGTGATAAAGTTTCAATCTTTATCATCCTAACCATGACCTAGCCATAAATCACCAAGTATGGGACATAAAGATTTGATCTTCATGTTATATTTTGTCCCTAAGGGTTTAATCTTGTATAATAAGTCCATTTTGGTGGTAAAGTTCCAATCTTTATCCACCAAAATGGTCATTTTGGTCTAAATGCCATGTTCATCAACTTTTCATAAATATCTCCAATGATTGCCTTTGATCACACCTATCTCTTTGTTTTTGGGGTTCCTTTGATGATCAAAGTGCATAGGAATGAACTTTTAAAGTTTTATTGTTAATCATAAACTGGAAATCAACATTCCAGTCCAGTTTCCGCAAAGATACTCTGTTTTGACTGAAACTGGACTGTTTTCTGATAAACTGTAAAAATGCCCTGGGGAGCCCTCCCCATCCGTATGGCTACTTGGCCAGGGAGGGTATTTTCAGTTTCTTCCTTTTCTGACCAGAAAGTTTGCAAAATAAACTTTTCTGTTAAATAATTATCTGGTTTTTCCAAAACAGTCAGTTTCTCCCATTTTGAAAAAACACACACACACACATGCACTATCGTTAACTAACATTAGGGAGACTCGATCCTATATGAGGCGACTTGGGTGACGTGAAACTCTTCCCAAGGCGTAACCTGACCTCCAAACTAATAGAATCTCTAACCTTTTCTTTTTTTTTAATAATTAACAAAAGTGGCGACTCTGTTATTGTTTGGCGTGTTAACCGTGTTTGGTTTTTTCGCCCTTCAAAACGAAAACTCTTCGTTTCCTTCGTCACAGGGCGTGATCCTTACAGCGCGCCTCCTCCCCTTGAGGCCAAACCGCGCGCGCCTTCTGCCGCCTAGGTGGGATGCGCGCGCTTCTGGGGTGTGTCAGTTACAGATTCTGCCCAAGAATCTCTCCCTTGCTTATTATACATGATTTTGCCCGGGAAAGATTTCTTGGAGACTCGGTTTGGCTAAAAAAAAAGACACATTTTCAACTATAAAAACCCCTCCAATCCATCATTGGAGGGGACTTGAACCTGGAATTCCAAGATCTTCATTAAGCTTTGGCATCACATTCTTTCACAAGTATTATATAACTTCTCAAAAAGTTGTCTTTGAAGATTACTATAGGTACAATTCTCTTCTACTTTATGTCTTAATATTCTTTCTTCTTCTTCCTTTTTTCAATCAATGTGCAATCACCGAAAACCACTTGGGACATGACACCAATGGCTCTTCATTACATTGAATTGGCCTAGGAGTTATCTCCCTACATTCTAAACAATAAAACCCCTTTTAAAACCCTTTTTATCATTATTCAAATAGGAAGAACACATTTATCTTTAAAGTGGATTATGGACAAACAAGACCGACATTGCTCGGGCGAAATGGGTGTTTAAGTACTTCCCATTTCGTAACCTAACCCTGAACCCTTCATCCCAAGGAATCTATGTTTTCGTAAATCAAACTTAGGCTCATAAACATTAGGTTTTCTTACGTTCCTAAAAAACGTGGGTGGCGACTCTAAAACACAATTAGACATCCTAGGATAATTCACCGCTCTAGCTAAGTTATGTTTCACCGGGGTATCTACAGTACCACGGGGGGCTTGTTGGACTTCATCGATCTCAATGCTCATACAATATGTCGGACTAGTCCTTCTTGTAATTTTGAAGGGCTTCACCATTTTTCCCTTGGGCATCTCGACCAGTGAAGCTATGGTGGCTAGTGCATCAGCAAAGCGGTTTTTGTCTCTAGGTAAATATTGAACGTGATGTCTTAAAACTTTTCAACTAATTCCTCGAGGTACTGGCCATACTGTTGGAGAGTCGGGTCTTGGATTCGCCAATTACCCGATGTCTGATTGATAAGGAATAGGGAGTCACCGAATACTTCTAGCTCTATGACATTTCTTTCTAGTGCTGCTTCTAACCCGCTATACATGCCTCATATTCAGCAATGTTATTGGTAGCTTCGAATTCAAGACGGATTGCAATTGGAGTGTAGATGTCTTTGGATCGACAAGCAATATTCCTATCCCATAACGTGCTTATTGGCTGCGCCATCAAAAAAAAAGTTGCCACTTATTTCCTCGGTAGTAGTGCATTAATTAAGTGCTCGTCGGGAAATTGTAAGTCTTCCCCCTTCACTTCGTCACACGGAAATTCAACAAGCTGATCACTGAACACTTTCCCCTGATGGATTTGAGTGACGTTAAGTGATATCATAGCCGGTGAGCATGAAGTACCACTTGGCTATCCTGTTACATGAAAGGTTCTCGAAGATGTAGCGGAGTGGGTCTACCTTTGCTACTAGCTTGATAGAAAGGCTTCCATGTAATGTTTGAGCTTTTGAGTGACCCAAACCAATGCCGCCGACTTCTAAAGACAGAGTAGTTTTTTCAACTCTTGAAATAGGTGACTGACAAAATAAATGGCATTATCCTTTATGGAGTCTCGTTGCTCTTGTGCTAGCATAGCCCTTAGGGCTTCATCATTCACTGTGAGGTAGAGAAAGAGAGGCTTTCTTTGTGCGGTGGCACTAGAACCGGAGAACATGTCAGATAGTGCTTCACTTGATCGAAGGCTTCTTGGCAAGCATCGGTCCACTCTAGAGCCACATTCTTCTTGAGTATAGAAGATTGGCTCACACATGGAAGTGAGTTGGTGTATAAACCGACTGATGTACTGAAATCTGCCATGAACCTTTGATTTCTTTCTGTGTCTTTGGAGGAGGCATGTCAATGATTGCCTTGATTTTTGAGGGATCATTTCAATTCCCCTTTCAGTGACCATGTAGCCAAGAACTTTGCCTCGGATAACCCTGAAAGTGCACTTTGCGGGATTGAGCCTCATCTTGTGCTGTCGAAGCCTTTCGAAGAACTTGCAGAGGTCGATCAATGTTGGCCGTCGGTCCCTTTGAATGGATGATCATGTCGTCCACATAGACTTCAATTTCTTGTGAATCATGTCGTGGAATAAGTCTGTCACAGCCCTTTGATAGGTAGCCCCATAGTTCCTCAACCCAAATGGCATGACTGTGTAGCAAAAGGTGCCCTACGGTGTTGTGAAATCAGTCTTGTGTTGATCCTCTTTAGCCATGAGAATCTGATTATACCCAGTGAAACCATCTACAAATGAGCGGACCTAGTAGGCAGCATTGGAGTCGACTAGCATGTCGATGT
>JAOWBW010001226.1:335419-388220 GCA_026119855.1 Campanula takesimana | reverse complement strand
TTTGGACATGGCTTGCTATGTGACCCCTGCCTGACATTTAAAAACATTTTATGTCACGATTTCGAGAAGTAGAGGATTCATTATTACCTTTAGCAGCCCCATCACTTTTTTGTTGCTGGTTTAGAGAAAGAGGATGAAGAAGCGGAAGTTTTATCCTCCTTCTTTTGAGAGCTTGCTTTCCAAGTGTTGGTGCGAGTACTTCCCCCCTTCTTGAGCTGTTTCTCCACCTTTATGGCTTGATGCACCAGCTCTTCCATCTCCACATAATGATACTTTCCACCCTATCTTGAATTTCTCGATTCAATCCATTTAGAAAGCGGCCATCGTACTTCACGATCTCCTCCACATTTGCCCTTATCATGAGAATCTCATCTCTTTATAAAAGTCTTCCACACTTTTTGTTCCTTGCCTACAACTTTGCAGCTTGTTAAGAAGCTCGCGATAGTAATAGCTTGGAACAAATCTCCTTCTCATGATTTTCTTCATTTCCCTCCATGATTGAATAGGTGGTTCCATGTTTCTTCTCCTATTCAAAACCAATTGATCCCACCAAGTTAGTGCATAATCTGAAAATTCAGTAACGGCCAATTTTACCTTCTTGATTTCGGAATATTGGTGGCAATCAAAAATGAACTCCATCTTTTTCTCCCATTCCAAGTATGCTTCCGGATCAGATCTACCATGAAAGGCAGGAATTTTCATCTTAATTGAGCTCAAGTTGTTGTCTTCACGTTGCCTTCTTCCATTTGGCCTCCTTTCTCGTTCAACCCTCTCTATCTAAATGAATACTCCCAATCTCATCATCTTCACCTCTTCGAGTTGGAGGTCTTTGTGACTCCCCCTCCAATCTGTCCAACCTTTCGTGCAAAGGTTCTATCTCCTCACGTAATAACCTCCTCATTTCGCCCATCAAAGCTTGGATTTGGAGGGTGTTCAGATTTTGTTGCTGAACCTCACCATCGTTTGAGACATTATGTACCTGTTGTGACAAGAAAGAAAAAGAAACCGCACAGAGAATTTCACTCCCTCACGTGTTTCTCTCAATTTTTTTGGTGATCACTCAACACTCAAATTCCCTCAAATATAGTCTCACTTTTATTCTCTCTAAGGGTCTTATCAAACTAAAACTTATAATCCAGTGTATAGTGTCTTCTTCCTATCTTGATCAATCAACTAGGAAATGTAAGGATCGATGAAAACAAGAAGAATTTAGATGACTAGAGATGAGAATGAACAATACAAGTGACTTGAAGAAGAAGATAAGAACTTGAGTTATGAACGATATCAAATGAAACTTGAAATATAAGCAACTAAAGTATGCTATAATCACAAAAGAATTTTTTTTTGCTGCTCTCCTTTTATTTAAGCTCTTCTAATTTATTTTTTTTGGAGCTTTTTTTTTTTTTTGGAGCTTCTTTTCTTTTTTTTTTTTTTGCTCTCCTTTTTTTTTTAAGCTCTTCTACTTTTTTTTTTTGAGCTTTTTTTTTTTTTTTTTGCAGATAATTATCAAAAGAAAAAAATAAAATTAAAAGAATAACTTTGATTCCTCACCCCCCAAGATTCAATGATAAAATTCCTTGCCAACTTGTGACAAAGCCCAATATCAATTATGAATAAGGAATACCAAGAAAATCAAAGATGCGAAGACAATAGAAGAGAATAGTAGAGAGGATAGTTATGACTTCTTAGAAACCGGGCTCTAGATACCAAATGATGTGATTTCTACAAGGAATATGATCAGAATTACCTTGTAGCCGAGGATCGTTCTAAGGAAAGTCGTTCGTAGGTGTAAAACCGCACCCCCTACCTAAGAAGATAGGATACTTGGTTTAGAAGCGCCACAACCAATACACCCAAATTGGTTGATAAGCTAGGAAGACGCCACAAGTATAGAAAATTACACTTGATAAGTCTAAGTTTTTCAAAGAACCAAAGAGTAGAATAAAACTCTCAAATTGATTATAATCTGAATTGTGTGTCCAAATGGACTACAAAAATGGCCTATTTTATAGGATGGAATGGTGATGATTCCTAGGTAAAGGATGTCATCTATGATGTAAGCAATAAGCTTTAAATTACAAGATAAAGACTACAATTATTATGATGAAATCCAAAGACTTTCCAGCTTTCCAAGAGCATGTGGTGAATGTATCAACCTTATCTTCATTCTAGAATCTTCATGCAACTTGAGAAATTCGGATCTCTCTTTGGGATGACTTGAAAACACTTATTTTGACTCAATTTGGGATCCAAAATGTGTTTATTATTGGGCCAACATATTCTTCATGAAACTTCATGTTGCACTCCCTTGGGCTCCATGCTCTATGCTTTTGGGCTGGAACAAACATCACTTTCAGCTTGGATTAAATTCACTTGAATAGGTGAATTCCTTTGAGTTGGATCTTGAGCTTGGATCCAAAATGTTTGAACTAATCCATTGATGGCCTTCATGAATCTTTAGACTTTGACCTAGTAATAGGTCCCAACGTTCCATTGCAACGGGTCTTGTTTAGCTTGACTTGAGCTCTCCAATGTATTTACATCAGACAGCCCCAGTGTAACGGCATGTAGTACTCATGATGGGAACAAACCAATCCTTTAAATTGTGGCAGCATGGATGTCTATTTGATGATGAGCAACCGCAGTCCATTTCTTTGTCACGACCTTATAAAAAGGGGTCTAATGGTGGGATGAGAGGCGTATGAGGATAGTGTATGGGAGAAGGTGTATATAGAGAGTGTACATGAAGTGTGTACAAATGGTGAGTGTATAGAGAGAGTGTATGGGGGTAGAATGTAGAGAGAAGGGAAAGTGATTCGTTCATCCCAATTGATCGAAGCATTTGTTATTTTGAGATTAATCGTTTACTTAGTTATGTGAATGGTTTGTGGGTCCATTTACCTTTTAATGAGTCGTCATTAATGAGTAAGATTAAGATTAATTCATCATATAAAGATATAGCAATCAAGCGAAAATGGTGAATAAGACAATTTTCATGAAATTGATATATGCAAGCTTATATCTCAAGTCTAGAGAGAAAAGAAAGAAATAAAGACCCTTTTATTGGAACTAAAAGATTTAAACTGACTAGTCCGGGGTGGACTTTTACTTAAAGAAACAAAAATCGTCCAAGGTGGACTTTTGACTAAAGACACTCTAGAACCTACGAAGACTGAATGACCCTTTTCTTTTCTTTTATTTAAAGGAGGTAGCCCCAATTTCCTCTTTTGCCCATGCCCATGTATTCCGTTGGCCGGTGATGACTCCGCTGTTAATGAGGCTTTGAATCTTTCTCCTCAATTGGAGGCAATCTTCGGTGTCATGCCCAATGTACTGGTGGTATTGGCAGTGTTGGAGGGATCCAAGCCTTGCTTCACCTTACTTGGTTCATAATTGAACAAAGGAGACAACTTTCCGGCTTGAACTAGACTTTTGAAGAGTTTGCCAAGTCGTCGAATTCGCGCTCGTCCTTCCTTTCACGAACTGTCTTTGAGGGTGATTTAGGTACCGGCACCCCTTGTTGATGAGTAGTCATAGGAGGCATCCCGACGGGGACAGTCTGTGGTGGCCCGTACATTTGAGGATCGTACGGGTGTTGACATTGAGCAAGAGGGAGAACTCGACTGAGGTAATCATAAACGCCACGAATGTCAGACAAATGGCGCCTCTCGATATCTCTTAGGGTCTTATGCATCTCCTTCTGAAAGTGTGTTGCTTGCTCGTTGAGAATGGCCTTAAAGTGGATTGCTTGTTCATCGAGGATGGCTTCGAAGTGGATGCTTGCTTACTGAGAGCAGTACCGGTGTAGAGGATTGTCTCGGGATCTTGGGTAGCAGCTTCAGTTGCAACTTCGATGTTCCTTGCAGCCGACATGATGCAGAACTCTATGTCATGAAAGAATTAGATTCGTATTTAATGATAAGGCATCGTTACAAAAATCATTTTTTGGAAAAGAGTCGGTCTCCACATTTTTGAAATGCATTTGGGTAAAAAATTGAAAGTTTGACCGGGCCGAAGTTGCCTACGTTCCCCTTATCATGAGGGAGAGGTCCAACACAATAAGAGGCTCAGGTCGCCGTAGTTCGAATCAAGTTAGACTTTTTTAAAAAGACGTGAGAGGTGACCATAGGGGTCAATTTGATAGAGTCTTTTTAAGATAAAGAACGATCTTGAGGTCAAAAGCAGGAGATGACTCGGTCCTTAGTCAAGCATGGGTGAGGAAGACCTATAGGAGTTGGTTTTGATTGAGTCGGGTATGGTTTGACTTATGGTTTGACCTAAATTTGACCTAAGGATTGACCTAAGGTTTCAGACAAGAAGTGGTTCAAGCTAGAATGCGACGATAATGGTGGGTTAACCTAGATGGGTAATGGATAGGTCGACCTAAATGAGATGGGTTGGATTGACCTATATGGTGAATGAATTAAGATAGCGGGTTGTAGCGGGTTGCCTATGGGATGATCTAAGTGGGATAAACATGGTTTGACCTAAGCGGGTCGAATGTGAGTTGGTTGACCTATTCGGTTGGTTGACCTAGGGAGGTCGGTATATAGATTCAAGACGGGCAAGTCAACTTAAGCGGGCCAAGGATTGACCTAGATGGGTCAAAGGTAAAGGGGTAGTTTTAACCTAAGACGGACGAGTTGACCTAGATGGGTCGAGGATGGTGTGTGGACCTAACAGGGTCGAGACGGGTTGACCTAGTTTGGTATGGACAACGGTGGGTCAAATAATGACCTAGGTGGGTCAGGATGACGGTTTGACCTAAGCGGTTAAGGTCAAAGGTAATTGGGTTCACCTATGGGACCAAAGATTGACCTAAGAGGTCAATAGCGGATAAGGTTGACCTAAGGGTCAAAGGTTGACTTAAGAAGTCGAAAGGTGATTGGGTTGACTTAGGGAGTCAAAGGTTGACCTCAGAGGTCAAAGGCGGATAAGGTTGACCTAAGTGGTCAAAGGTTGACCTAAGAGATCGAGGGGTGAAAAAGTTGACCTAAGGGGTCCAAGGTTTGACCTATGGGGTCAAAGGCAGATGAGAATGACCTATGGGGTCAAAGGTTGGCCTAAGAGGTCAAAGACGGATGAGGTTGACCTAAGGGGTCAAAGGTTGACCTAAGAGGTCGAGGGGTGACCTAAGAGGTCGAAGGTGATAAAGTTGACCAAGGAGGTCAAGGGTTGACCTAAGAGGTCGGAGGTTGACAAAGTTGACCTAGGGGGTCAAGGGTAGACCTAAGAGGTCAAAGGTTGGTAAGGTTGACCTAGGGGGTCAAAGGTTGACTTAAACGGATAAGAATGACCTAGGGGGTCAAAGTTGGCCTAAGAGGTCAAAGGGTGGTAAGGTTGACCTAGGCGGTTAAAGGTTGACCTAGGAGGTCAAAGGTAGATAAGGTTGACCTAGGAGGTCAAGGGTTGACCTAAGAGGTCGGAGGCGGATAAAGTTGACCTAGGCGGTCAAGGGTTGACCTAAGAGGTCGAGGGGTGACCTAAGAGGTCGAGGGTGATAAGGTTGACCTAGGAGGTCAAGGGTAGACCTAAGAGGTCAAAGGCGGATAAGGCTGACCTATAGGGTCAAAGGTTGACCTAAGAGGTCGAAGGTTGACCTAAGGGGGTCAAGAGCGGAGAAAGTTGACCTAGGGGGTCAAAGGTTGACCTAAGAGGTTAAAAGACAAATGAGGTTGACCTAGGGGTCAAAGGTTGACTTAAACGGATAAGATTGACCTAAGGGGTCAAAGGTTGACCTAAGGGGGTCACGAGCGGAGAAGGTTGACCTAGGGGTCAAAGGTTGACCTAAGGGGGTCAAGAGCGGAGAAAGTTGACCTAGGGGGTCAAAGGTTGACCTAAGGGGGTCAAGAGCGGAGAAGGTTGACCTAGGGGTCAAAGGTTGACCTAAGGGGGTCAAGAGCGGAGAAAGTTGACCTAGGGGGTCAAAGGTTGACCTAAGAGGTTAAAAGACAAATGAGGTTGACCTAGGGGTCAAAGGTTGACTTAAACAGATAAGATTGACCTAAGGGGTCAAAGGTTGACCTAAGGGGGTCAAGAGCGGAGAAGGTTGACCTAGGGGTCAAAGGTTGACCTAAGGGGGTCAAGAACGGAGAAAGTTGACCTAGGGCAAAGGTTGACCTAAGGGGGTCAAGAGCGGAGAAGGTTGACCTAGGGGTCAAAGGTTGACCTAAGGGGGTCAAGATGAAGGGTAGGCCCAAATGGATCGCAATGATGGGTAGGTAACCTAGATAGGCCAAGATGAGGAATTTTGATAGATGGCCCAAGGGGTGAGCGATGGACCTTAGAGGTCGTCTAGATGCAATGCACATTTTATTTTGCGAAAAGTTTTGCATTTATTTACATCCTAAATGGTTGGTCTAAGGAGTGTCCTAATCTCTATGTGTGGGTTGACACGGGTAAGGTAAAAGGTTCCCACCGCTCGCGGAACGTACACGGTGAGTGGAGTAGACGAGTGACTCGAAAAGAGGGCGGCAGTAGCGCACAAATTCCTGCACATCGAATACTCCGGGTAATGGGGACATGTGCAGTGCTGACACGGACTAGTGGTAGTGTGTGGTAAAAAACTAATTCTTTTTTAAGGAGAAAAGAGAGAAGTTTTGAATGTTTGAATGATGCTATGCAATGCAATGCAGGAGAAGGAAAATAATGTACAAGGGAGCATAGCAGAGTTTTGTTTGACCCTAATACTAAGACGAAAATAAAAAAGGTACAAGGATACAAGGTATATACCAAGTACAAGTATCAACAAAGTACAAGTATTAACATTGCGGGGTGCACGGGTGCATGTGTAAACATGGCAAGTATGTGAGGTGTATGTATAAACATGGCAAGTGTGTGCATGTGTAAACATGGCAAGTGTGTGTAGGGTGCATGTGTAAACATGGCAAGTGTGTGAGGTGCATGTGTAAACATGGCCAGTGTGTGTGAGGTGCACGTGTAAACATGGCAAGTGTGTGCATGTGTAAACATGGAAAGTGTGTGCATGTGTAAACATGGCAAGTGTGTGCATCTGTGAACATGGCAAGTGTGTGTAGGGTGCATGTGTAAACATGGCAGGTGTGTGTAGGGTGCATGTGTATACATGGCAGGTGTGTGCATGTATAAACATGGCAGGTGTGTGAATGTGTAAACATGGCAAGTGTGTGTAGGGTGCATGTGTAAACATGGCAGGTGTCATGATGTGACGAAAGTTAGACCCACTAAGTTTGAAAAAGTTTCAAAGCAGTCCCCAGCAGAGTCGCCACTGTGAATACGCGTGTTTGAATTTGGGAATATTCATAGTAACATTAAAATTATGAGAGTCGTCACGCCGTTTTAATTATAGCCAAAACATTGAGAAAAAGCATGTTTAATGGGTTCGGGGGTCAAATTACAACAAGAGAATAATATTGAACGTTATCACTCCTATTGCCCGAATTGATCGGTCTTTCTATCATGATGAATGTGTTAGTAGTGTGTTAGTGATTTAGACCGGATCCGAAGATTGCCTACGTTCCTCTCATTGTGAGAAGCACAGGTCAGCGTAGTTCGCAGAGAATTAGAATAGGCAGAAGAATCGGGATCATGCATAATGAGGGGGGAATTACCTAAAGATTAGGGTTTAGAAGTAGTTCCTAGATCATCCTCGGGTTGATGAACCCTCGATCATCATCGGCTATGAAATAGCATGCAAACATGAAGATCGTAACCCTAAATATAGCATAAATAAGGTTTTAATCTATGAACACGATGAACATATGAAGAACATATATGAACATATGAATAAACATGCGAAGCATATGAAGAAACTATGAATAAACATGCAAGAACATGAATATTAAAGATCTACATTAGAAATAATGCAAGAACGTGAAGAAATAAGTTAGAAAACTTACCTATGTTGGCAAGAAATAAACCTTGATCTTCTTGGAGGTTTGAATGCTAATTAGAGAGCAAAATATTGTTTAAGAACTCCAAAACTCGTACTTAGAGCTCTCAAATCGGACCTCTAAACCAATAGCATGGGATTGGTTTATATAGTAAACTGAGGGAAAGATCTGATGGTCCAGATCATCCGGGCGGATGTGGCCGCGTGGCCAATATTGAGGGCGGCGGCGAAAGTGGCCGCGTGGCCAATATTGAGGGCGGCGGCGAAAGTGGCCGCGTGGCCATCGTTGCGCGCTGACTTGAAATTCAAGCTAGGGTTTTACTGTTCATACAAGGCAACCCTAAATGTCCATATTTAATGTTTTCTAGAACATTGAGCTATTTTTGGGAATCCGGGACAAGTCTTTGCAAGGTTTCTAATTCCTATAAAGTCCTTGTATTTTTGGGAAAGTCCTAATAAACTCATTTTCAGGTCGGGTACTAACAGTCTCCATTTGGCTTGGCGCTGTAATTTCCAGATTCGTCTACTCATGAGTTGGGAGTTTGCTTTGGCCATCTCCTTTTGATGTAGCCGCTTTTGGGCTTCCGAAGCACGGGCCTCTCCTTGTAGACAGTGTTCCAACCTTTTGATCTTGTTGTTCATCTGGATGGTTGTCTCAGACGCCAATTCAGATGTGGGGTCCTTGGTCAATGTTTTCAATGGACAGAACCGCGAAGGACTTTAGCATATTAAACCTTAAGGTGAAATTATAACTGGGATTTGAGAAGAACGCGTCATTAGCGGATTGACCTTTTTAAGAAAGATATGATCTTTTATTTTAATAAATCTTGGTCTTCTTTTGGAAAAAACACACTTTTATTTTGAGCAAAAGACTCACACATAATTTTTTTATGTAAACTTTTGACAAGGCAATGATCTTATTAAGAAAACTGACAATGGACTCGAAATGGTCACCACATGGCATCAACCGGGGAGTCAAGACTCTAACTAAAGCTAACAGATATCTTAAATGACTTTTCTTAAGGGCTTATCACACATCCTAACAATAGACTCTGACTTGTCCTAGGGGGAGGCTGGCTTTTCCTAAGGGGAGGTTGATGGAAGGGGTTTCGAAACTTCGTCCTCTGCTATGGCAACCACAGCACCATTCATTTCCCAACCCGGGGCATTTAGCCCTTCAGACATTTTCTGTGCCACTGACCCTTTCCAAATGCCTTCCGTCATTTTGGCTTTGCTGATTTTAGGAACCTCCATCTTGGATACTGATTTTGTCAACTTTTCTAAAACAGGATCTCCCACTTTGGGATTGACGACTTCGACAATCCTGGGCTCCTTTTCCTTGGGGAAGATATCACTCTGTTATTCCTTCACATCGATCATCGGGGTTTTTAACTCGAGGGATGTCATGGGATTAGATTCTATGAATTCAATCATGTTGACACTCAGGTTATTGTATGTGTCGGGGGCGTGGGGGTGTTCAAGCTTTCCCTTCTCAATTAACTCCAAGATGATGCGTTTTATGGCGGTGCAATCATTAGTGTCATGGCCATGGTAGTCGTGAAAGGAACACCTCTTGGTCTTGTTGAGATGCCTTTTGGGGTTTTTAGGTTGAAAATTGACAAGAGGCGACGTGAGGCCCTGCTTGACCAATCCTTCAAATACCTTGCTTATGGGCATTCTGAAATCCTCAAACCTTGTGAAACGGGGTTTGGCTTGGCATTTGGATTTTCCTTTATCTTTGACTAAAATGTGGAGGTAATGAGAATTACCGTTGCTCGAGACAAAGTGTTCCTTATCTTCCATTTGCTTTCTCTTTCCCAATAACTTACCCGACTGAGGTGCAACATGAGGATTTTGTGGAAGTGCGTGGGTGTAGGCATACTCATAACCTAGGTTTCTTACAAGAATAAACATCAGAGGCATGTAAGGAGCTTGTGGTCCAAAAGGTCTTGGATTGTAGAACTGATACGGGTCATTATGGAATCCAATGGTTGATCGAGTACATACATATGGTGACTGATTTCTTGGGATTTGATTGGTGATCTCGAACCGAAAAGAAGTATAATTAGGAAGATATCATGGGAGTGATTGTTGAGGCATGACCAGTGTGAATGGTGAGACATGGGTGTTTTGAGTGTATTGTATTTGGGGATTTATTGGAGTTAACCCATAGGGAATGTTGGATTAGGGGTGAGGCGGAGTGTAGGGAGCTTGAGTGGGAGGTAAGCTTTGATTGACGTTATGTTGAGATAGAGAATGAGGGGATTTGGTGTTTCCGCAAGAATGAGGGGGCGGAATTTGGTTGCAATTCGGAGGTTGGGTGATTTCGACCTCTTCCTCGTGGTTAAAAACCTTAATGAAGGACCCATCAGTCTGAAATAAAACCTTAACACCCTTCTGTCTCATCGACTCGACAAACCGGTCCAGTGCTTTCTCGTGGTGCCTCCTGGTAATCTCTTCCCGAGCCCTGGAGGCTTCTAAAGCTTGGAGCAACTGTTCTTTGGTTGGACTGTCCTGATCATCTGCGGCATCACTTCCCCAACTACTTTCCTCTGAGCTGGTCATTCCGAGGTACCGGAGTGGAGGAGTTGTAGCGACTGAGGAACTATCGGACTCAATGCTGAACAGGCGGTGACACGGTGCTCTTTTCCACTTCATTCTTGCTACGGTGGGAAAAAAAAGGTAATTTAGAATCGGATAAAAATTGGATGAGTGCTTGGGCCAAAGGCGCACGTATCTTAGAATCCTCTATTTTGAGATATTTGACCGGGCCGAAGTTGCCTACGTTACCCACACCACGAGGAAGGGGGTCCCACACGATGAGAGGCTCAGGTCACCGTAGTTCGAACGGGTTTAGAATTCTAAGAGGAAAAGACGAACATGACTGACTTCTTGGAGGATAACGGGGATCCGTCCAAGGACTCGACTGACTTCTTGGAGGATAACGAGGATCCATCCAAGGAAGTGACTGACTTCCTAGGGGACTATTTCTAGGGATTTAACGGGAATATTAACGGGGACCTAGGGGACCATGCCTAAGGATTTGATGGGAATCTTAACAGGGACCTAGGGGACCATGCCTTGGTATTTGATGGGAATCTTAACGGGGACCTAGGGGACTATGCCTAGGGATTTTAACGGGAATATAAGAAACTAATCCTAAGGCTTAACGAGATCTTTCATTATTGGTTTAGCCACTTTTAATTTTCTAAATGGGCAAAGAATGACCTTAATTATCATCAAGAAACATATAACAAACAACATGCGAGGCAAGAAACATGACGGAGCGAATTTATGCAATGTGCAATTAATTAACGTTCAAGTTTACTTAAAACATTTTTTTTATTCGTAAATGGTTGGAAAAGATTTATCTTCTCTTTCGCAACTACTCTAAACCCTGGATCAGTGGAGGCTATCACTACGTCTATAAGTCCCTCGTTTTTCACCTGTATTGCACACTCCCAAGGACGGACTATCCCGTGCGAGGGTCCTATAGGTCACGTGGCTTCCACCGACCAAAAGAACCAACCCTAAAGTCTAGTGTGTCACAAAGCTTTAAGGCATAAGCCATTCTTATCATAATTAAGCTTCGGTTAAGGCCAAGATCGTGCCTTAATGAAATTTGGCATGACCTCATTTGCACGAGGGATCTTGGAACTTAACTTTAGGCTTAAGGATGATTAGGATGGGTTAAGTACTAAGACTTAATGAAACGGTGTCATCCCATCCTTAATACATGACTTTGGTTAATTATAGTCAAAATTAACGCATAAGTCAAAGACCGGGTCAACGACGACCTTGTTCACACTTGCTTTCGCAAGGAGTCATGAAATTGGGCATTAATTTGACTATAATTATCCTTGGTCTCATATTAAGAGAAAGATGATGTGAACTATACCAAAAACCAACCATAGTCACGGTATTTGTATGTCACGGATAAGTGTGGTTGACTCGGCTCGGATGGGGAGGTGGAATGGACCCGTGCGCGCGAGAATGGCACAAGAGCACAAAATCAAGCTGCATCGTGGCATCCATCCCGGGTTTTGAGGGTTATTGAGACGTGCACAAGGTCAAGTGCGCGTAGTGTGAAGTCTTCTATATTCCCTTTTGAGTCAAAATAGGAATTTTCAATGCGTTTTAATATCATGAGCAAGTATGAACAAGTAAGTCACAAGATATGGACAAGTAATAGACAAGTAATTTGCACAAGTAGTAAACAAGCATATGAACAAGTAAAGATTTTTTTGAAAATCAAACTTTTGTACATGAAAGGGTTGTGCACTGTTGGTGTTATGCCCTAGGCATGTTGTTTGTAAAACAAATGTTATTATTTATAAAGATATTGAATGTTTGATTATTATGTCTTTTGCATGTTTATTATAATATTCCCCGTCCCTGATAATTATGATTAATTATTAGTAAAAGTTTAATAGATAATCATATGATGATTATGGTGTATGGGATACAATTAGACTTATGAGTATTTGTTGGAGAACAGATACTGGACTGGCCCCTATGAGATTTATGTCATGGTCACAATGTCATAATTAAGTCTCATATAGTTATATCACTGGAATCTTTAGACCTGAGGTTATTACGGTCTTCTACATGATGAACATTACGTTTGACATATTCAAACGTTATCCCTAACCGGATAGCTATAAAGAATATGATTGGCATAATCGGAATCATGTAGGGAAGAGTAATAAGCCAAGATGGGATTTGTTCCTGGTCAAGAGAGATTTCAAGCTTTGGCCACTCGATGAATGGTATTGATAAAATGCATGGCCGTGCTCAAATAAGATTTGTATTATCAATACATTCGGGATCGAGAAAGCATTAAACAAATGTAAGTTGACCATTGACCATGGCTTACATTCAATAGACATCGTGTAACAAAGAGATTGTGTTATGTTCTATTTTAGGAAACTTTGGAGTTCAAAGTTATACTAATTGGGTAGTCATAATGGCTTGCTAGAGTCCTCTTATGACTTACGAGGTTTGACTGGTTCGGACTCGTTGCCAACTTAGTATAATCCTATTGGGTCACACACGCGGAACATAAATTAAAAGGAGCGAAAAACGAAGTAAAACGGATTCTGCTGAAAGGATCCGTACGGATGAATCTAGATGCTTCCAGAAACATCCGTACGGATGGTTTTGCCGGCAGAATCAGGTTTTAGGAAAACTCTTGTTGAACAAGAAAACCTAAGTCCTAAAGGGTTTCTGAAACCCCTTTAATATAAATACAGACTGACGGGAATTGTTCCCCAGTTGTTGATTTGATCAATTCCAAAGTCTTTCTTACAGAAAGAAATCACACATTATATTCTTGGGTTATTGTGATTGATTAATCTCAATTATCAAGTCACAATAATAATTAGGAGCTTTGAAGAATCATTCTTCAATATCGTTGATCAATCCGAAGACCTAGCAGTCAAGTTCAAGAAGGCGTTCTTGAAATCTGTTCGTTGTGTGGATCACCGGTAGAGGGCGTTTGTCTTAACGCTTAATCCAAGTTTTAGATAACGATCTACAAGGGTTAGTTTCTTTCATCTTGTTATTATGAATTATTGTTCATAGCGGATCTAGGCTATTGGGTTTCATTCATGTCTATCTTCCGCTGCGCATGATTGCACGAAACCCAACAGTGGTATCAGAGCCCCGTTGATGATCAATAATTCTAATATTATCATGATATAATTATTTAATGCGATTATTTAATTGGTGTGATCATGAGATAGATAAATTTATGTGATGGATTTTATATGAGATATAAAATATGCATGCTAGTTGATGTGCTTGTAATATTGATTTGATTAATATGTATGATTGCATGCTTAGATTATCATATTGTAATTGGATTATTTTATTGATGATCTTGATCTATTTTGTATGTGGAATAAATTAGTTATTGAATATATGAATTAGATGGGTTAAAATTCGTAATCTGCAATTTCATGTTTCTGTAATCTGATTATGTATAAACACGATATTAAGATTGATCGAATTTCTGAAATCTGAAAATCTGGAAAAACTGGGATTCTACCTAAGAATCCGTACGGCTGGTTTGGGAGCCTCCAAACAAATCTGTACGGATGGTTTGGTTCACTCCCAGATTTCATTCTGACTTCTCATGTTCAGATTGTTCTGCAAATTGTTTGCAGAATTCGAACCTGTAAACAGAAACTGGTTTCAGACGGCTGGTTTTCGAAACCGTGTTTCCTGAAACAGTTTTCTGCGAAGAATTCAAAGTAACTGCAGAAATCAGAGTTCTAAAGAGTTTAGAGCTGCTGTAATCTGTGAGATTAAGAGACAATGAAAGATCTTGAGACAAGTGGCCAATCTATACGGGAATGTGGATGCCTTTTGGCTTAGTTTCGACCGTATAGAGAAGTTGCTTGGTTTCTTGATCCTAGTACGGGAATGTGAATGCCTTTTGGCTTAGTTTCGACCGTACGGTTTGTGCTCTCAATTTCAAGAAGCTCTGCGGAAGGTTTGGACTATACTGATTTGATCCATTTCAGATGGCTGGTCTTTGAAACCGTGTTTCCTGAAATAGATGTAAGTTCAGAAGTGCAGACATAGAGATTAGAATCTTAAAGGAGTTTAAGATTGGAGTAATCTCAAAGGTTTCAGACTTTAATCCCTAACTAGCGCAACTAATGTCACATAAAATTAATTCGGTTAATTGATTAACTTTATGTGTGTGAACCTTCTTAAAATTTAAGTTATGTACCAATCCATGATTAAAACACTTGTGAGTACATGGGTAGTTTTATGCGGGCTCTGCTAAAGCGAGGCACATTAATTCTATTCATCTATGAGTAAGATGAGGAAAGAGTGATTCCTATACGTTTAAAATGGTTTGACTTAATTGGGATATCAAAAGACAAAGTTTTGGGCCTAAGGCACAGATGAGATTGAAATGTGTTAGACATATAATGTCTAAATCTCATAAAGGATCTAAGAGTCATATATGATATGATTGACAAGGAGTTGTCTACCTAATTAATTTAATTTTGAGCAGTATCGCCAAAGCGGACTTGAAATTAAATTAAAGTTGGATCTTAGCCCATTTAAATTATATGATACATTGGATGTATTTTAAGGTTATATAATTTAGTGGGAGTATTTGTGAAATACTTATAATATCTTTAATTAAGTTAGTACTTATATTTAATTATATGTTTGCATAATTGTAGATAATGGATCAAAGTACTGGTTCTTTATCATTGCGATCTATCCTTGAGAAGGAAAAACTTCAAGAAAATGGAGCTAACTACACGGATTGGATCCGGAGCCTTAGAATTGTTCTAAAGCATGAGGACAAGCTCTATATTCTTGATGAGCTCGTTCCTGAAGAGGAACCTGCTTCTAATGCACCCAAGGATGAGAGAAACGCCTACAAGAAACACAAAAGTGATTCTCGTGAGGTGGGTTGTCTTATGCTTGCGGCCATGTGTCCAGAGCTTCAGAAGACTCTTGAACACTTGGAGGCATTTGACCTTGCTGCTTCGTTGAAAGATATGTTTCAAGAACAAGCAAGGCAAGAGAGGTTCGACACTATAGCTGCCTTGGTCTCATGCAAGATGAGTGAAGGGCAGTCTGTGGGCCCTCATGTTTTGAAGATGAAGGCTCATTTTGAGCATCTAGAGAGGCTTGGCCATCCCATTGATGTTGATTTGGCCACTGATTTTATTCTTAATTCATTGCCCAAAAGCTATAATCAGTTCGTCATGAATTTTAATATGCATGGGATGGATAAGTCCCTGTCTGAGTTGCATGGGATGCTAAAGACAGCGGAAAATAAAATCGGTAAAGAAGTCACTCCTGTGCTCGTAGTGACAAAAGGAGGAAAAGGCTCTAAAGGCAAAGGCAAAGGGGTTAAGACAAAAGTTGTCAAACCCAAGATTGGCAAGGCAATTGTTGCCAATGCTGATGTGGCTAAACCTACTTCCCAAAAGGATGCAATCTGTTTCCACTGCAATGAGATTGGTCATTGGAAAAGAAATTGCAAGGTTTACAAGGAAGAGTTAAAGAAGAAGAAGAGCAGTGGGACTGCGTCTACTTCAGGTATCTATGTTATAGATATTCTACTTTCTACTTCTAGTTCCTGGGTATTAGATACCGGATGTGGATCTCACATTTGTTTGAATGTGCAGGCACTAAGGAATATGAGGCTACTCAAAGATGGAGAAATGGACCTACGTGTGGGGAATAGAGCAAGAGTTGCTGCATTAGCCGTAGGAACATATGATGTCATTTTACCTAGCGGATTAATTCTTGTTTTGAACAATTATTATTACGTTTCGGATTTGAGTAGAAAATATTATTTCAGTTTCTTGTTTGGATAATAAAGGTTATAGTTTTATTATTAAAAATAAGAAGTTTTCTATTTATTTAAATGATATGCTTTATTGTACTGCATGTTCATTTAATGGCCTTTATGTTCTTGATGTTGAGAATGGAAATAATGAGAATATTTATAATGTAAATAAGAAATTCAAACCTAATGATGTAAATCATACTTATTTGTGGCATTGCCGTCTTGGTCATATTAATGAGAAGCGTATCTCAAAACTCCATGGGGACGGACTTTTAGATTCACATGATTTTGAATCATATGAAACTTGTGAGTCTTGTTTACTTGGAAAAATGACTAAGGCACCTTTTACTAAGAGTAGTGAAAGGGCTAGTGACTTATTGGGACTCATACATACTGATGTGTGTGGACCAATGAGCAACAGTGCTAGGGGAGGATATCAATACTTCATAACTTTTACTGATGATTTTAGTAGATATGGCTATGTCTACTTAATGAAACATAAAAGTGAATCTTTTGAGATATTTAGAATATTTCAAAATGAAGTACAAAATCAACTTGGTAAAACTATTAAGGCACTTCGATCTGATCGAGGTGGAGAATATTTAAGCCAAGAATTTGACAATCATCTTAAAGATTGTGGAATTGTTTCACAATTAACTCCACCTTGAACACCACAATGGAATAGTGTGTCTGAGCGGAGAAATAGGACTTTATTAGATATGGTCCGCTCCATGATGAGGCAAGTTGATCTTCCTTTAACCTTTTGGGGACATGCACTAGAAACTGCTGCTCTTACACTAAATAGAGTTCCAACTAAATCTGTTCCAAAGACTCCATATGAGATGTGGACTGGAAGAAAACCTATTTTGTCTTTCATGAAGATTTGGGGTTGTGATGCTTATGTTAAGAGAATGATCTCTGACAGACTTGCACCAAAATCTGACAAGTGTTATTTTGTGGGTTACCCTAAGGAAACTAAGGGTTATTACTTTTACAACCGCACGGACAACAAAGTGTTTGTTACCCGAGATGTTACTTTTCTAGAGAAAGAGTTTCTCTCCAAAGAAATTAGTGGGAGTAAAATTAATCTTGAAGAAGTTCGAGAACCTGAAAATAATGTGGAACAAAATGTTGGATCTGAACAAGTTTCACAAGGTGTTGTGGAACCTATTCAGAGTACTCAAGTTTCTCGCAGAACTGGTAGGGTGCGATCCGAACCTGAGAGATATGGATTTCTCATGACGGATAGCAATAAAATGGAAGTCATAGTTGATGACGAACCTACTTCCTACCAAGAAGCGATGTCCGCTCCTGAATCAGATAAATGGCTTGGAGCCATGGAATCTGAAATTAAGTCCATGTATGACAATCAAGTTTGGAACTTGATTGATGTGCCCGAAGGTGTAAAAACCATAGGATGCAAGTGGGTTTTCAAAAAGAAGACTGACATAGATGGAAAGGTGCATACTTATAAATCTAGACTTGTAGCGAAAGGCTATAAGCAGATTCATGGAATCGACTATGATGAAACTTTTTCGCCCGTAGCAATGATCAAGTCTATAAGAATTTAACTTGCCATAGCCGCATATTTTGACTATGAGATATGGCAAATGGATGTCAAAATAGCGTTCCTTAACGGGAACTTATTTGAGGATGTTTATATGACACAACCTGAAGGTTTTGTAAATCCAGAAAATTCTAACAAAGTATGCAAATTGCAAAGATCCATTTATGGATTGAAGCAAGCCTCTAGGAGTTGGAATCTTCGATTTGATGAATCGGTCAAAGAGTTTGGCTTCATCAAGAACGAAGATGAACCTTGTGTATACAAGAAGATTAGTGGGAGCATAGTACTATTTCTTGTGCTATATGTTGATGACATATTACTCATTGGAAACGACATTCCTGCACTGCAGTCTGTAAAGACATGGTTAGGAAAGTGTTTCTCAATGAAAGATATGGGAGAAGCCGCCTACATCCTTGGCATAAGGATCTATCGTGATAGATCCAAGAAATTGATTGGTTTAAGTCAAGATATATATATTGACAAAGTTCTTAAGAGATTCCGCATGGAAAACTCTAAGAGAGGAAATTTGCCAGTAGGTCATGGTATATCTCTAAGAAAGAATCAGTGTCCTAAGACAACTGATGAGTGTGATAGAATGATTGGGATTCCATATGCTTCCGCAATTGGATCAATCATGTATGCCATGATATGTACTAGACTCGATGTCTCGTATGCTTTGAGCATGACGAGCAAATACCAATCAGATCCTGGTGAGAGTCACTGGATTGCAGTCAAGACGATTCTAAAGTACTTGCGATGGACTAAAGATTCGTTCTTGGTGTATGGAGGAATGGAAGATGATCTTGTTGTAAGTGGTTACACAGATACGAGCTTCCAAACCGACAAGGATGATTCTGGATCGCAATCTGGATTTGTATTTGTGCTCAATGGAGGTGCTGTTAGCTGGAAGAGTTCTAAGCAAAGTACCGTGGCAGATTCTACAACTGAAGCTGAGTATATTGCTGCATACGATGCTGCTAAAGAGGCTGTTTGGATTAAAAAGTTCATTGGTGAACTAGAGGTGGTTCCTAGCATTGCTAATCCAATAGACCTTTATTGTGATAATAATGGTGCTATTGCTCAAGCAAAGGAACCCAGATCACATCAGAAATCCAAACACATACTTAGGAATTTTCATATCATTCGAGAGATCGTTGATAGAGGAGACGTAAATATATGCAGAGTACCAACTGATGATAATATTGCAGACCCATTGACAAAGGGTCTTCTACAAGAAAAGCGTGATGGTCATGTTAGGTCTATGGGTATTCGATACATTAATTAGGCCTAGTGCAAGTGGGAGATTGTTGGTGTTATGCCCTAGGCATGTTGTTTGTAAAACAAATGTTATTATTTATAAAGATATTGAATGTTTGATTATTATGTCTTTTGCATGTTTATTATAATAATTCCCGTCCCTGATAATTATGATTAATTATTAGTATAAGTTTAATAGATAATCATATGATGATTATGATGTATGGGATACAATTAGACTTATGGGTATTTGTTGGAGAACAAATACTGGACTGACCCCTATGAGATTTATGTCATGGTCACAATGTCATAATTAAGTCTCATATAGTTATATCACTGGAATCTTTAGCCCTAAGGTTATTACGGTCTTCCACATGATGAACATTACGTTTGACATATTCAAACGTTATCCCTAACCGGATAGCTATAAAGAATATGATTGGCATAATCGGAATCATATAGGGAAGAGTAATAAGCCAAGATGGGATTTGTTCCTCGTCAAGAGAGATGTCAAGCTTTGGCCACTCGATGAATGGTATTGATGAAATGCATGGCCGTGCTCAAATAAGATTTGTATTATCAATACATTCGGGATTGAGAAAGCATTGAACAAACGTAAGTTGACCATTGACCATGGCTTACGTTCAATAGACATCGTGTAACAAAGAGATTGTGTTATGTTCTATTTTAGGAAACTTTGGAGTTCAAAGTTATACTAATTGGGTAGTCATAATGGCTTGCTAGAGTCCGCTTATGACTTACGAGGTTTGACTGGTTCGGACTCGTTGCCAACTTAGTATAATCCTATTGGGTCACACACGCAGAACAGATAATTAAAAGGAGCGAAAAACGAAGTAAAACGGATTCTGCTGAAAGGATCCGTACGGATGAATCTGGATGCTTCTAGAAACATCCGTACGGATGGTTTTACCGGCAGAATCAGGTTTTAGGAAAACTCTTGTTGAACAAGAAAACCTAAGTCCTAAAGGGTTTCTGAAACCCCTTGAATATAAATACTGACTGACGGGAATTGTTCCCTAGTTGTTGATTTGATCAATTCCAAAGTCTTTCTTAGAGAAAGAAATCACACATTATATTCTTGTGTTATTGTGATTGATTAATCTCAATTATCAAGTCACAATAATAATTAGGAGCTTTGAAGAATCGTTCTTCAACATCGTTGATCAATCCGAAGACCTAGCAGTCAAGTTCAAGAAGGCGTTCTTGAATTTGAAACATTCTGTGAGCCCAGCAGAACTAGCCGTACGGCTAGAGCAGGAGGTCCATTATTTTTTGCAATTTTTCAGTTTCTGATCCTTCAAGCCCCAGTTTATTGTGTTTCCAGAACATTTTCATTTCTAGAAATCATAACAGAAACATAAAACACACACAAGATATGTACAAAGTCAACAAATGGGGACGGGAGTTTGACCCACACAAAGGTGCCCCCAAAGTTTCTAAAAAGAAGTTTGGAAACAACTTATTCTCCAGCGGAGTCGCCACTGTAAGATACCCGTGGGAAAATGGAAAAGTTCCCTCGAGAATCAAACACGGCACTTTATGTTCAAGAAAACGGAGTCACTACGTTAAATTAATTTTAAATCCAATTCAATGAAAAAGGTTAGATAAAATGAGTTCGGAGGTCAGGTTACGTCTTGGGAAGAACATTTCATCGTTCACCCAATCCGCCTCGGAAAACCGAATCTCCCTAAGTTTGTTGACCAAAACGTGCAAGTGTGTGCGTTTTAAAATAGGAGAAACTGACTTGTTTTTAGAAGGTGATTTTGGAAATAAAATATAGGCATGTTAATGTCCTTTTTGTTTTGATATTTTGAATAAAAGAGATAAACAATCCAAATAAGGTATTCTTAGGGACGGACTTTCACTTAGCCATGGAAAAAGCTAGCAAAGTCAAGAGGGACAATCTAGCAATAATACCTTTACTTGGATGGAACCACAACTTAGATGAATAAGGATTAAGACCCTATCATCTAAATAAGGTTAAACTTTACAAAATTTGGAATAAAGACTTTAAATAACATCTATGAACATTTAGACCAACGTCATTATATGAACATTTAATAATATATAAATAAATAAATATATATATATATATATATATATAAATAATAGAGATTATGACAATAAATAAACAAATACAAGATAAATGTACAAGGCTCTCTGCATATGTGCAATAGATCACCAAGCCAAAAATAAAGACATGAAAGTAAAGACATAAATGTAAATGGCATAAATGTAAATAGCATAAATGTAAATGACATAAATGTAAATGACATAAATGTAACAACTTTTAATCATAACAAATACCCCTCTCCACTTAGCTCATCATTTTAATACACTATAAAAGTGTAAGGTGAAACCATTAGGGTCATGGGAGTATTTGGGTCCAATCATATATATATAAAGATTACATTTTTATAAGCATGAAAATAAACAAAGCCAATATCCCAACAAGAACAATATAAAGATGACAATAAAATAAAGATTCAACCTTTAAGCAAGCTTGGGGTAAATCACTAATTGGTTGACCCAAGTTTGCTTCTTTTCTTCTTTACTTAGAGAACTCGGGTTCTAAGGTTTTTTACTTGGGTTGATTTTCGGTAGGAGGAAGGAATTATGTGGGTTCCTAAATCCTAGAGAGAGAAAGAGAGACTACAATTTTTTAGAGTAACTTTGCTAGGGAATTCTTGATGTGAAATGGGTAGAGGAAGCCTCTATTTATAGGATGAATTGAGGACTTGTTTGTAATTTAAAAGTAACATTTTGGTTCCTCAACTATTAGCTTATTATTTGCTTAGGGGCTAAGTAAAGAGGAGATATTTTGATCCTTAAAATGGGCTGAAAACTGGTATTTTTGGTGCACAAAATGGGCTGGAATTGTGCATTTTCGGTTTGGGCTGCTGATGTGGAATTTGGACAAACTATCCGTACGGCTAGTCTTTTATACATTTCTTTTTTTTCTTTTTTTTTAATTCCAAATTGGTCCTAAAGTTTTTTGTTTATTCCTATGAGGCCCTAGCCTATCAGGAATGTCCTAAATAATTCCCAAATTACCCCTTAGCTTTATAATTTGATTATTTTAATGATAGTAATCCGGATCGGGGTACTTACAGAGCCCCTCGGCAACAGCACTTTTGAAGAAAGCGGGGTTATCGATAAGAGAAAGAATCCTGATCTGGCGAACTACCAAGATAGGAGAGATGGTGACCAGAGTGGTCGAATGGATGGACCCTTATCTTTAAAGGATTCTTACGTATCCTTATCCTAGGGAATCAAGCCGGTCGTAGTTCTGGGTGAGAGAATTTAAGGCTACTCAAACCTAAGGGTGACCATCAAGGTCGGGTGAGGAACTTAGCATCTCAAACCAGGGGTGACCATCAAGGTCGGGTGAGGAACTTAGCGTCTCAAGCCAGGGGTGACCATCAATGTCAGGTGACTGGACCTAGGGGTATAGGATTCCTACGTATCCCGTTTGCGGGGAATCAAGCCTAACGTAGTTCGAGCGAAGGAAGTTTTTTGGGACATGGGAGCTGTTTAGCGGGAGCTCACCCGGAAGGCGGACATCTTTTCATCCTACCCTAAGGTGGATATCTTCTCATCCTATCCTAAGGTGGATATCTGTCATCCTGTCCTAAGGTGGATATCTGCTCATCCTGTCCTAAGGTGGATATCCTCTCATCCTATCCTAAGGTGGATATCTGTCATCCTATCCTAAGGTAGATATCTTTCATCCTATCCTAAGGTGGATATATGTCATCCTATCCTAAATGCTGACTTTGCCAGTTTCCGTTTTGCACCCGGAAACCCCACGACCACCACCACCAAGTAGGCGGTCATAGAGTTGAAGTCACTGCCTTCGATTGTTTAAATTTTGGTAGATCCAGCAAATCTTGATTCGTCAAAGCGCACCGCCAAGTGACGATGTCGAAGATGATCTCAAAAATAAACAACTGGATTGATTCTTTTTGGATGTGTTTTGTAGCGTGGGGTTTACCCAAAATCAAAATCTTGATGTTCTTATTTTCACTCTCAGTAATTAAGTGGACCAATACATATTGGGGCTTTTCTAATTTGAGTTGACTAGTTTTGAACCCTCGACTCTGTTGACAGTGATGTAAATGGTTAGATATATTAGTTGGTAATTTAGGGCAGTTAAGTATTTAATAAATGTTAGTCACGTGATAGCACGTGACCAACTCGGGTTAAAAATTTGTCAATTCCGTCAGTAGGGTGAGCGCATTGCAAAAAAATGAACTTTAATGACCACATTTGAAAAATATTTGTAGAATACCATTAAGTTTTTAACCTCAGTTAAAAAACTCGGTTAAATTGTTAATAAACTAAAGTACGTAGGTGACATTGAGAGTTTTGACTAGAGCCGTCAATTCGGGACCGTCCCGTCGGGACGTCCCGTCCCGCTATATTTATGGGACGGAACGGGACAGTATATTCTTATCCCGAAAAAATGCGGGACTATTCGGGACGTCCCGTATGGGACGCGGGACAAAACGGGATAGGACGGGACGGGACGGGACGTCCCGTATTTTTTTGAAAAGGAACTTACTTCCAGTTCTAAACTTAGCTGCTAAGCAACTGGAGTTGAACGTTACACCACCACTTACTCCCAACACAAATGATATGATCTACTGCTTGATGGTATCAACATATGGGTCTCCCTGTTAAAAATAAAAGAGTAAATCAACACTATAAGAACTTTCAAATAATCTAAAGAATTACATTCTAATTATGCTGACAAACAACAAATTCTAGTATTCTGAGTAACCATGAAATACCTTTCAACGCTATATGATACCTCCTAGTTTGATAATCTGCAACTCTAGTTAGGGTTTGCTTCCCATTTTTTTTACAATTTACGTTCATCATGCCCTGGATCGAACAAAGAGCAGCTGTTACCTTACCACAGTCTTACGTCATGAAATAGGATCCTTTTGAGCATCAGAAACAAAGATGGCAGCTGAATTTTGTCCCATATCTTGTTCATAAGCCTGATTAACTGTGTGATGAAAGTTGGCTGCAGTAAGGCCCAACTTTTGAAAAATTGACATTTTTTTTATCCGGTGATCGCGTCAACCTATCCCGTCTTTGTCTCGAATTGTCCCACGTCCCAAGGTGATTTGGGATGGGACGGGGTATTTACGTCCCACGATAAATTGGTCCCGTCCCGTCCCGTATAGTTGGCGGGACATCATAGTTTTGTTCGGTCCCGTCCCGTTGTCCCGAATTAACGGCTCTAGTTTTGACAGTATACGTGGGAAGTTGCAATAATAATATGATAGTTTGACAAAAAAAACTCAAAATATCTAGCCGGTCTGAATAGTAATAGTACGGTTAATCTACATTGAACTTTCCGCACGAGTTACCCAACAGCACTGCTAAACTCAAACGCACAACTTCACTGCTTGATACCACCCACCAACCACAATTAACCACGTCAGAAACAAGTTATACAGTTGTCACTACTATCATTATCGTGTCAGCATCCCATTGGTTCAATCCGACTATTCTAATCATTCATGCTCACTGCATCAAAACCCGACCGACAATTCCACGTGTTGTTGTGGGTGGCAGCACAAGGTCCTCCTGCGCTTCTAACAACAGTTATTCCACCATCATTTCCACATTATTATCTCTCTCTCTCCCTCTCTAAAAACACACATAGTTGTGGGCGAAATTCATCTGGGTTTCTTGTTATGGCTGGGAGGAAAAGAAGGAAATTGAAGCTGTAAGTTGTGTTTTCGGCTATAAAAATCCCTTGTTTGTTCCATTTCTTGCCAGATTGTCGAATTTATGACTGAGGTTTATGGATTTGGTTTCTGGGTTTTTGATATTAGATCCAGTTTTAACTGTTGCTATACATGGTCATCATCATCAAATTCGCCTTAGTTCTTGTTCAATTGGTATCTGTAAAGGGTGAATTTGGAACTAATTTGAGTTTCTGTTAATTTAATTGAGCTCAATTGAAGAATCATGACGTTCTGATTCCATGCATGTAACTAATGATTTATTTTGGTAGGTAATTGAAATGTATATGGTTCAGATCTGATTCAGCTTCAGGGTTTTGATCTGGGCGTCCAATTGCTTTTTGATCTGGTTGTTATTTGATTATTCGGCTCTTTGTTAATTTGGTTAAGGGTCGTAAAGGCATGTAATCAGCTCAGCAAGGATGATCTTTTTTTTGTATGTTTTTATATAATTTTTATATGTATTGATAAATTCAATATCAGAAGTGCTTCTTTAATTATCATTTGAGTCTAATTTCAGTGTGAGCTTCAGAGCCCTGTTATTTCTTTTGCAGTTTTCTTGTGGTGTAATTGCTTTTGATAAGCTAAATTGTGACTGAGGAACTAATTTGATTAATTGGCACATTAACTCGTACTTGGTTGCTTCGTATTTATAATTTATAGTAGTAATTAACATAGTTTCATTTGTTTGTAGGCTATCTGAAACGTTTAAAAATGAGAAAAAAGTTTCAAAGACGGAAAAGAGAGAACCTGAGGAGCAACATACATGGTCCCTCCTTCCGACGGACCTCTTGGAACTGATAATTTCCCAGTTAAATTTGAAGGACAACATTCGCACTTGTGCTGTTTGCAAAAGTTGGAAGTCGGTAGCTATGTCAGTTCGGGTGGTGAATAAACCTCCATGGCTTATGTACTTCCCAAAACAAGGTCACGTATTCGAATTTTATGACCCATCACAAAGAAAGACTTATTCCCTCGAGTTGCCAGAGTTACATGGGTGTAGGATCTGCTATAATAAAGATGGTTGGTTGCTTCTATACAAGCCAAGAACACAGCGTGTTTTATTCTTTAATCCCTTCACACGGGAAATGATTAAATTGCCAAGATTCGAGATGACGTACCAAATTGTCGCCTTTTCTGCTTCTCCAAAATCTCCGGGCTGTATTGTTTTCACAGTTAAGCATGTCAGCCCTACTGTTGTTGCTATTAGCACTTGTCATCCTGGAGCAACGGAATGGAGTACTGTTAATTATCATAATCGTTTGCCTTTTGTGAGTAGTATTTGGAATAAGCTTGTTTTTTGTGATGGATTCTTCTATTGTTTGAGTCTCACGGGATGGCTTGGAGTTTATGATCCAGTGGAGCGGACTTGGACTATTCGTGTTGTGCCTCCACCACGGTGTCCTGACAATTTTTTTGTTAAAAATTGGTGGAAGGGGAAGTTTATGGCAGAGTATAAAGGAGATATTTTTGTTATATACACATGTTATAGTGAAAATCCAATTATTTATAAGCTCGACCAGGCAAATAAAGAATGGGTAGAGATGAAAACCCTTGGAGGTGTGACGCTGTTTGCGAGTTTCTTGTCCTCCCATGCGAGAACGGATCTTCTCGGAATGATGAGAAATAGCGTTTATTTCTCTAAAGTTCGTTTTTTCGGGAAGCGGTGTATTTCGTACTCACTTGACCATTGTAGATACTACCCTCGAAAGCAGTGTCATGACTGGGGTGAACAAGATCCTTTTGAGAGCATCTGGATTGAACCTCCTGAGGACCTCTCAACTTTCAGCTAGAATGGGCTAGTGAAGCAGGTGATTATTCTCCTACCAAAGTATTTATGGAACTTACGTCATGTCGTTTGCTAAGCTTTATGTCTTTTAACTGGAGTTTATACTTCTATTCTATCTATTCGAAACAAGTAATATGCTGCATGCTAACCTAATATTCTTAGGTTCAGAATTAATCACTTATCGTTGCTTATGCTATCACCTTCTTTGGCAAGTTTAAGCATATTTACTCCCTTTGCTGTTAATAACTACACACTTTAGGTTGAGCATGAGGATTAAGGAAAAGTTTTAAGTGAAGTAGGTGTTGTGAGTATGAAGAGTGAGGCAGGAGAGACAAATTGGGGTAGGGAACAGTAAGAGTATATTGTTGCGAGTATGAAAAGTGAGTCTCTTTAAATAAAGAAGTGCTATAAAGTTTCCATTTTGGGTAAGTGTAGTTTCTAAAGAGGGGGATTTTGTAATTTAGTTACTTGAGTTTTGCACCATGTTTCAATTGGTTATCCAGCTTGTCTTGGTTACAACCCGATTCCTAGTGTTAGGTAACCAACTCCTCTAAAACCTTAGGGTATTAGAGAGGGCACCTACAATGTATATCAAGCTTTAACACTCCCCCTCACATGTGACCCGGTGACACACGTGGAGAGATTAACAAACATGTCACTCATCGGGCATCAACATAGTGCAATTTTCAGCACTCAATAATCCGGGTAATAATATGCAAGTGGAAGGATTCGAACACCTGACCTTGCGATCACCAGAGCTCTGATACCATGTTAGGTAAACAACTCCTCTAAAACCTTAAGGTATTAGAGAGGGCACCTACAATGTATATCAAGCTTCAACACGTAGGTTTGTAAAATGGATGCAATCTGGTATAAAAAGTAACGATTTGATAATTTTTTAACATAATGCATGTCATGTGCAAGCCGAGTAAACTGTTTTTCTGCCCCTCGTACTATGGCCCCAACATCAATTTGACACTCGTACTATTGAAACATTAAATGCATGATGCGTACTATTGTTTTATATACAAAATTAACCAACATTTTATTCAGTCGTTAACTTTTTCTAACACACGTTATTTTGTCTAACGAGCATTAATTTATTTTAACGGATATTAATAATTTATGTTAACAAAATTAACTTTTGTTATCTCCATCATCTTCCCAAACCCAACATCCACCCCACCCTTCGCAGCCCAACACCGCCCCCATCACCACCGCCACAAACCATCACAACCAGTCACCACTCCACCCAACCAACTCCACCATTGATGGATTAGAGGCATCCCCAACACCAATCGACCCCCCTCCTTGCAAATTAGGATTTGAGCTCCCATTTACACCTTCCACACCAAAAAAAGCTGTACCCATCCCCTTCCTAGCCATGACCGCACCTAACCTAAACCTAGGCGCCAGCCAAGAGCAAGAAAACCTGGGAAAATTCCGGCCAAAAGGCCAAAAATCGAAGCAAAATCGAATCCCGTCACTTTCCCGATCTGGTCCAGAAAAAATCAATTTCCCGATTCATTAACCGTTGGATCGCCTTCAAATTTCTGGAGCAGGTTCGTGACACCTAGGCGCACATATTGACCGTTGGGATCTGAAAACTATTTACGGGAGAGGGAGATATGGTCGTCGGAAGACTGACGAAAATCCCCTATTTCAGATCCCTTTAATTGGCTTTATCTTATCAAAAGCACTCCAAGATTATCCCCAAAACATTCTTCAATTATCAGTTGCATGCATTCCAGGGTCGCCGGGGTTAGGGGAGTGGTGGTGTCGCCGGAGGTGTGGAGGGGTTGCCGGAAGTGGGGAAGGTAAAGAGAGAAAGTGTGTGTGTGCGTTGTGCATCGGGGAAGGGAGGGGAGGGTGGGTTTTGTTTGGGTCTTAGGGGTAGTTCTGTCATTTAGGTAAATTAAAATTGTGTTAAATTATTAACATTCGTTAAAATAAATTAATGCTCGTTAGAAAAAATAACGTGTGTTAGAAAAAGTTAACGATTGAATAAAATGTTGGTTAATTTTGTATATAAAACAATAGTATGCATCATACATTTAGTGTTTCAATAGTACGAGTGTCAAATTGATGTTGGGGCCATAGTACGAGGGGCAGAAAAGCAGTTTACTCTGTGCAAGCCACATGTCATTTTTAGGGGCACACTTGCCACTTCGCCAAGGCATTTAACAAAACTAACAAAGTTGACCAAAACAATTCAAATACATCCCTATATGTAAAACATTTAACGAAATCTGTAACCCTATTAACATCATCATCTCCAACCAACCCTCCACCACCATCCACCACCAGCCACTAACACCATCACCATTCTACCATCATCAACAGCCTCACCATTGCCACCACCCTACCACCCTCATCACCACTACTATAATGGCCACCACCTTGACACCACTACAACATAACCACCAACACCACAATGAAACCACACCAAATACAAAAAATAAGATTGTTCAAACAAGCATTCTCACCTTCAGTTTCAAACCCGCAATTTCAAACCAATAGATAGAAGAAGCAAGAAGAAGAAAACCCACGATTTCAAGGCTCCCCCCCCCCCCTCTTTAATGAGCATCAGATGACCATCGCAACACCACCACCCAGTTCTTCACCTTCAGATCCATCTCATTCTTCCCCTCACTTAAAACCCCCAATTTTAAACTATGTCCTCCACAAATTAAGCCAAAATTAATTAAATCTATCAATCTAGAGAGAGTGGTATGGGAGAAGGAAGAGGAGGGGCGGTGCAGAGGGAAAGGGGAAGCAAGAAAGAGGGGGCAGAGAGAGGAGGCATGAGAAGTGGGGTGGCTGAAGGGGAGGAGGAGCTGGACATGGGGAATGAGGTTTGCTCTGGAGTTGAGGGGGAGTGAAAGGGGGAGGGTAGGCGTAGGTATTTTATTTTTTATGTTTTTACTTTTTTTTACAATATTTAAGCAGGGAAATCTCTGTTCTTGTCCATCGTACTTTGAGGCGTGCTTCTCTGAAATTGTTTAGCAACTGACATGTTTTCCCTACATTGTCATGTGCAAAATTCCATGCCTTGCCAAAAAACAAAAGCATTCCTTAAAATGTCTTCTTCGAGGCACATGACACTAGTTTCATTAGTTTTTTAACCATACATCCATTTTTACACCATATTGCACCAATTTTACAAACCAAGGAATCGGGTTGTAACGAAGAGTAACTGAATAATCAATTGTCTAAAACTCAGGTAAGTAAATTGCAGTTACCTATTTCTAAAGTGACAGCCATAGGGGAAATATATGTAGTGTCTAATAGGACGGAGGGAGTATGTTAGGAAGATGGTTAAAACAATGATTAGATGGGGTTAAACAATGATTGGATGGAGTTGCTAGATATAATTATTAGAAGGAAAATGAATTGCAGGTCTAGTGCACAATCAGAGAAGAAAGGTGTAAGCAAGAGAAGTCTGTTGTGGAATATCAGTAGAAACACAGTAGCTTATGTCATATTCTCTAATTCAACAGTCCACTTTAATAAACATTGACCAAGTACATTTTGTTTATACTTTAGTAACTATACTTTTTAAAAACACTAGGGCTAAGACAACCAACTATCAAATTCTGTTAATAGCCCTAATTAGTAAACTACTCCACAAATATTAGTATTATAAAAAAGTCTAAAATCTTGTGAAGAAATTTCTTGTGAACCAAACTAACTTGTCTGCACATCAAATAATCCATGTATCTGGTGTGTACTTACCGAATTCACTTTCCTGGAAGGAAATAGACGTTGAGTTGGCAACGTCCCCAGATTATGCTCATCTAGAAGGCAGGAAAAACTAGAGAATACTACCTGAGCTTTTGTGGTGGCTCATCAGCGACACATATAAGGTAGACTTGGTATGTTCAAAGTACGAGGATTAGGTATTGTCACGACATCATGCTGTGAGTTCGATCCAATATCTTGGCATGACCAAACAGATCCTGGCTACGTTTCAACACATCTGTATACTGTATATGATCCTAATTGTCTCTCAGTCAAGATACTAGGGTGTGGGTTCTTGATGGGTCGGGTAAGTATTCTTGTAACTCCTTTAAATTCTTGATTCATACTCCCGATCCTTCTCCTTTTCCCCTGGTATCTTTTATTTGGAAGTCCAAAACTTCCTTCAAAATAAAAGCTTTTCTGTGGACCGTAGTGCTTAAAAGCTCAACACCAATGATAATCTTCAGGTTCGACGACCTTTTAAGTGTGTTTCGCCTAATTGGTGTGTGAATTGTAAGCTCTCCGACGAGTCGCATGATCATCTTTTCCTCCATTGTTCAGTCGCTTGTTATCTTTGGAATCGATTTTTTGGGGGTGATAGGAGAAATGTGGGTGAGCCCAGAAACGTTGTGTTCTTTCCTGCAGATACAATTTTGTGGGTTTGGGAGAGATAAAGATGCAGCTCAGCTTTGGGAATGTGGTGTTTCAGCTATAATATGGTGTTTATGGATGGAGAGGAATAACAGAATTTTTCGGAATAAACACCTTCCAAATCACTTACTCTGGGCACGTGTGACTTCTATTGCCTCTCTCTGGGCATCAGCTACTGGAGCTTTTCCGGGAGTATCTATTTCGGATTTAAGGCGAGATTCGGCTGCTGTGGTTCAGTAGTTCTTGTTTTGCTGTGATATTCTGTTTTCATATTTCTCATTCTTTTTTCATTTCATTTTTCTTATTTCTTCTTTTTTATCTTTTTATTATTTTATGGACTTCTTGTCCGTCTTTTGTATATTCTTCCCTTTTAATAAATTTCTTTTCCTATCAAAAAAAAAAAAAAAAACTGTATATGATCCAGAAACTTGGTGTCCATGCCATATTTTATAGCTTGGGTTGAGGTTGTAGAAAAAGCATTATCCAGCTGCCACATCCATGTCTGTCCCCAGGTTCGTCAAGTGAATTGAATTGTACATGTTATAGGTTTATGGGTGTTTCTAAATGGGTAGTTATCTTGAAAGTTGAGGAGTCATCTTGGGAAGACAAAGGGTTCTCTTGGTTCCTAATCTTGGAAGGTTCACTAACCATTAAAGTGGCTTGTGGGCTGCCCATGCACCTATAAATTGAAGAAGGGAACAACATGTAGAGTGTGTGGTGAATACGCACCAATGTGTGAGTGTGTGAAGCACACCAGTGTTTGTGAAGAGAGAGAGAGAGAGAGAGAGAGAGAGAGATACACATCAAAGTATTGAGAAAGATCTCTAACAAGAGTGCAAGCTTGTTCCTCTTGTGAGAGTATTATGAGAGTATCCTAGAGTTATCATTCCTTGTAATCCTTGAGTGAGAGACTCATATTTATAGGTGATACACTTAGTATTTGGAAGTCATGATAGTGATATTGTTGTTGTGCCCGTAAACGTAGGTAGGAGGCCAAGCCACGTAAAATTTCTCGTGTCATCTCATTCTTTCTTTCTTTGTTTGTGTCTGTACCCCGTATCAATCCTAATGTGCAAACCACTTCCTAACAAGCTATTGCTTGATGTGGATGGGCCATCTAGTTTTCTTAAGATTCCTTCAATGTTCTTTATCCTTTTGTCTGAAAAGGTCTCCAGAACAGATTTGCTGATACATATTTTTGTTAAATCTTTGTGTGTGCAGAAAATAGAAAGATATTGCTATCACTTTTGCTGTATGTGGTGACTTGTGAATTATGTTCTTATTTCACTTTCCAGATCAATGCCCTTTTCTTGGTTCATGGAACAGCCTCTGAGCCTCGTCTACTGTTGTCGTCCCTCTGAGTTCTGGTTAAGTAGGTTATTCCTTTTAGAACAGGTACAACAGGGTACTATTTGTGAGTTTTGGTTCCATCATCTACATAGTATTCGGTGAAACATGATTCTTATTGGCTTGAGATAATTGAAAATGCCTTCATGTGCTTGACAAACTGATGCATTTCCGGTTCCTTTTAGTGGAGTAGACTGTTGATAATTACATGTTCTAACCTATATATAATAAATAGCAAATACAGAAAGAGTTTTTTGCTTTAGTCAACTGAAAAGATAACTTTCCAATAGAAAAATGTGAAGATGAACACCAAATACTGAGAGAGAAGTTAGCTCAATACTTTTACCCCACATTTTGGGTAGGCTATGTTCACTGGCAGATAAGGAGCAATAGCAATCATTATCGCTGAAACTTGGGGAGTTCAAAGATGCGGAGATGCAAGTTGTACCTCATAGCTTGATTTATGCTCCCTCCGTCCCACTCGAAATAGGACTTTTGGTATGGGCACGGGGATAGAGGAAAAGTGTTAGTGGAGTAGGTGTTGTGAGTATGAAAACTGGGGTAGGAGAGAGAAAGTAGGGTAGAGAATAATGGGTGGAAAGTTGTTGTGAGTGTGAATGTGGGTCCCATTAAATAAAACATTTCCACTTTGGGGTTGTCCTATTTCGAGTAAGACACCTATAATGGAAAAATGTCCTAATTCGAGTGGGACAGAGGGAGTATATCATTTGCGCACCGAAAAAATGGATAAGGGAAAAGAGTAAATATTGGCTGAGGTGTAACGCCCTGATCCCGGAGGCCGGACCCGCTGCATAAGCCCTACACTGACCTGCTGACCAAAAACAACTAGGTCCACTTAGCTTGCCACATGGCCACCCAAAAGTTGATGTATGTTAATGGTGGTGCTCAATTGTAGCTTTGTGGAGGACCATATATTACAAGTAAAGCCTACATCTTTGCGATGTGGGATGAGGGATTTCAGAATCTCTCTCACTCAAATCTTTACCGTCCCTAGCAAGGCCCAAAGCCCAAATAATACCCAACTCGTTCCCCGGCCGAGCTCGCGAGCCTTACGACCAGGGTTTCGCTCTGGTACCATTTGTAACGACCGAGTCTTGAGGCCCGACCCGCTACATAAGCCCTACACACTAGCCCACTAAGAACAAACAACTTGGGTCCACTTGGCTTCTCACAGGCCCATCCAAAAGTCCATGGATGTTATTGGTGCTCAATGGTAGACATGCCCAAACGGTTCCGGTTCCGGTTACCGGAAATCCAAAACCGTATTCGAACCGTCCTAATCCGGTTCCCGGTTCTAGCCGGCGGTTCCGGTTCCGACGGTTCCAACGGTTCCTGCCAATTAACTCTTTTTTTGCAGTTTAGTCCAAATCCGTTAGAAAAGTAACTGCTTTGAGCTCAAAAGTTATAAAACTAACTGATTTGAATTTTTTTTAAAAGCCAAATTAAATTAAAAGCCAAATTAAGTTATTTTTTAATAAATTTGGTTAGTTTATTATCATGTAATAAAAAAATATTAATTTTAAAAAAGAGGACGGTACCCTTTTAGTTTTATTAATATAATTAAAAATATTACAATCAGGTAAGTGTTTTTTTTTTTTTTTTGTTACCTGAAAATCTTCCAAAAAGAAGGTCAAAATTGGTCAAACCTGACCAAAAATTTAAATACAACCGTTACTAACAGCTATATTCCTCCATGCGCCTAACGGCTGTTAATGGGAGGGGGGGGCAACCAATGCCATGTTTGAATCTAGTGACCGTTGGGACCGTTCGGTTCCACGGTTCCGGTTCTCGGTTCCGTAACCGCCGGTTCCACGGTTCCATTAACCTTGGACCCGTATTCGAACCGGCTATACACGGTTCCCGGTTCCGACGGTTCTCGGTTCTATCCGGTTCCCGGATTCGGTTCTACCCGCCGGTTCCTTTTGGTCATGTCTACTCAATGGTAGCTTTGTGGAGGACTATATATCACAATCAAAGCCTACATATTTCCGATCTGTGATGAGGGATTTCACATTAGTTCCCTTCATTGTTGCCTTATTATTCTGATATGCTCATTCGACTGTGTCTAAACTACATAATTCATTCGTTTCCAGGTACATTTTTAATGGATTTTATACTTCTTGAAACTTTCCTACCGACAAACAAACCAAGGGTTTTATTTTTTTACTCGTGTATCATGTAGAATGCTAATGTAACGGATGGCTAAAATGATTGACTGTTTAGTCTACCTTGTCGCATGGTGATGGTGATGGTGATGGTGATGGTGTGGCATCTTTTGTCTATGCTCAACATGCTTCTGAAGATCGAAAATCTCTTTGGATTGGAGGGAGATTGTGATTGTGATTGTGATTGTGATTGTGATTGTGATTGTGATTGTGATATATGATATTGGGCATGTAGCTCCAATTGTTATAATATCGTCAAGTAGGATCTAATTGTTGGATTGATTTGAATACCGCAAATCCATGGACTCTTGTATTCTTAATTGCGGTAGGCAAATCTTGAAACTTTTTCCATGATTACCATCTCATACATTTTCTAGTCTTACACTCTTACTTACTACCCTTGTCTCATACTACGTATCGCGGTTAGCTTGTCTAAGTTTTATGGAATGCGTATTACTTGTTTGTACATTGCTTGTACCAAGGTAAATTTGCCCCAAAATTAAATTCTAATTTAGAAACTTGACACTTGTTTTGAGACGGAACAAAAATGAGAGTGGGGCATTCATTATTGGCCGGAAAGAGTATTTTGTATATATATACAGTATATTGTAACTTGTTGCTGGGTCATCAGTTATTCACACCTCCACGCTAAAGCTAAACGTTTATCTAAATTGTGCAGTGTCAGTGGGGACGATGTGTCAGAATCTGACCACCCTAGGCATATATGGAAGGCTCCAAATTAAAATAGTTGGAGCATTGTTGCAGATGGCATGGAATTTCATACGATCTTTGGCATTGAGCTTAGAACTGTGATGGAATCGCCAATGATTGATAGGGCTTACAATAACCAGCAAGATGACAAGAGTAGTAGAATTTTAGTTAATATGCGTAGAAAGGTTAGGCAAGATGATTTTCATTCTATGTAGTTATTTTCTGACATAATATTTTCTACTACTCGTATTAGCTTTGGTGTAATGGATAAGTGGTGACAAAACAAGGAAGATCATCTCACTCTTCCGTTGGTCACGATTACTAGCTTGTAAATATATAACTAACTCATGGACTTGTACTCTCTCTCTCTCTCTCTCTAGATTCTTGGTCTGCTTACTTGTTCATGATTGAATTATCTAGTTGAAGAAAATGCTTAAAAAGCCTTGTGGGAATGTAAGTAAGCCATTTGCTTGTCTATGTACCCATAGGTCCTATGCCCACATCTTCCACCCGATTAGTACACCCGCTTTCCTAAAATGCCCCCATCTTAAGCACCCACCTTCTCCATCTCCTACCTACCCCCACACACACACTCAATGTCATGGGCGGACCTACCATTATTCTAGGTGGGGGGTGCACGTGCACCTTGTGGAATTTATAGTACTATAACAAAATTAGATTATTTATGTATTTTTACTAGAAAGTTCAACTAGTGAACAAATTAAAAAGTTAGCATGGTAGTAAGATTGTGTTGCTGCCAACCTATAGATCTAAGGTTCAAATCCCATGTCCAGCCACTTGTGATTTACTTTGGCTTTGGGCTCACTTTATGTCCACTTAAGCTGGGCTCACTTGGAAATTAAACTTGAAACTTGACAATGAAAAAAGAATTATAATTTTTAAGCTTGAATATATTGTTCTTTTATGAAATATATTTTTCTTAAATATTTTATACTACGATTTTATTAGTTATTTTAAACTAGTAGAATAAAATGATTAGAAATTGAATAACAAAATATTAATGTATTATTGCCATTTAATTGTGAAGAAATAAATTTTTTAGAATGTCTCATAATTTAAACACTCGTAGAGGATAAATGTATTAAGAAGATGTATGACTTCAAGAAAATGTTGTTGTTTATGTTTATTTATTGAGTGAGTGTTTGTTGAATTAATTTGCAATCAGATACATAATATTTTTTGAACACCACTATCTAGCAAACTTTTTAAAACTTAACTGATGTTATTAGTTAACAATATCTAGCAAACTTTCAAAAGGTTTTGTTAACCTTCACATAAATACATTTTAATAATTTACTGTGTAATTTGTGCACCCGCTTTGAAATTGTTTTAGGTTCGTACCTGCAGTGGCGGACGTAGTTTGGTGCAAGGAAGGGCGTAGTTTGGTGCAAGGAAGGGCATCCGCACACCCTGACTTTATGAAAAAAAATTATCGAGTATTTATATAAAAAATAACAATAATAATTATAAGGGTGTAACGTATTATATTTGAAAAAGAGGGGTGCAAAGTGTTTAAATGAAAAAAGTTAAAGTAAAACCCATTCTTCACATCACGTCTGTCCTCGGTCCGCGAGACTCCGTGTCCTCGCCAGCCGGCCACATTCACGGTACGACCTCACTCGCGGCGACCGGCATCCTATTGAGAAAATCCAAATTGATTTCTCCTTCCTCCGATCCTCTTTCACACTTCGGCAATGTCTCAGTCTCAAAAAATCTCAAAAAAGTACTTTTTGTAATCCAATTTTAGGGTTTGTTTATAAATTTAAATTGAAATAAACTTGTTGATTTTTTTAAAGTGTTGCACCAAGCTAGGTACTTTCCATCACATTGATCAAATGCCTAGACTATTACATATTTCCCTAATCTATTACATAGAATCCCTAAGCAACAGAATCCCTAGACTAGAAACTCCCCCAGGAGTCGAGCCCACCTCCACTAAAGGAGGCCCTTTAACACACTCACACATAAAGCTTGGCCAAAAGGCCTTTGGTAATAAACTTGTTGATGTATTGTTGATTTAAATACCTAATCGTATTGTTACGAAAAATAACGATTTTCTTGAAAATGACGGAAATAATAAATGCAAATGGGAATGGAATTTAGTCGAGGCTTGTGTTGGACACAATCTCCGTAAGAAGTAATTGCCCCGCACTGGTGCTAACAGTTACTGGCAATCTTCTCGTAAGATGCAACGACTTTAACTATCGTTAATAGGAGCACTCCAAATTAACGACCTCGGCGAACAAATATAAGTATTTGGAACTTCTGGACTTGAAGAGAATTTAATGCTTCAATATTCTCTCTCTCTAATTTGCTACTATTGAATGGTTAATCACAGAATGATTGGAATGAGGAATTGACCATCCTGGAAGGGCTATTTATAGTTTCTGAAGAGTTACATGGACCTGTTGGGGAATAGGCACAATTTGGAACGGATCAATCTTGGCCGTTTGATCACGCCTGATCGAGGAACCAGATTCAGCGAACCGGCCTCGATCTAGTGTGAACGGGTGCAACCCCTTACCGCTCCAACTGCCATCCGATCCGCACCCATACACGAACGGACACGGATCTGATCTGCCGATCCAAGCCCATATTCGGCCCACCTACCTGGCAGCCCATCTAACCATACCAGGCCCAACCGCCACAAGCCCACCTGGACTGGACCGAGCCGCACCCAACCCACACGCATGGACCGAACCACTGGACCGCCACCTGTAAATGCGCGACGATTAAAATTGAGAGTCGCTACACTATTTTATTTGTAGTTAAAACATTGCAAAAACCATTTATGAGAATAATATGGTTCGGGGGTCAAATTACAATAAGAGAAGAATATTAATGTGATCACTCCTATTGCCCGACGAATCGGTCTTTCTATCATGAACAATGTGTGTGTGTGTGTGTGTGTTTGAGACCGGATCCGAGGATTGCCTACGTTCTTCTCATCGTGAGAAGCTCAGGTCAGCGTAGTTCATTGATAATTTAGAATAGAGAGATGAAGCGGGATCATTCATAAAGATGGGGGAGGAGAAAGTGTTGATCAAATATATGTTTAGGACATAGAATTGCTTAATCCCAATCATAGTTATCACTTAGGATCCCCCAATTTTGTTAGAACCTTTGTAAGGTACTCTTAGGATTCTTGGTGACCAGCACAGGTGTATTCCAACTCTTCAACCAAGGCAAACCAGCAAGAGGAAGCAAATCAGCAGACCAGTAAACTAGTTGCCGATCAACTCTATTCTTAACATGCGACAAGTTGCCGATCAACTTGCTAAACAAGTTGCCGATCAACTCCATTCTCAACTTGCCGATAAAGAAAGTGTTGGGTTTCCAAGTAACATGCGCAGCGGAATATAGCAATTAAAATTTTAAGAAACCCAAAGCCATGGATCCGCTCATATGATTAAATCAAATACAACATAATGAATAAAGGATGAACTAACTCTTGATGGCTATCAAAGTTTTCTCTTGGTCTTTGGTGGAGATTTGAAGACTTGATCACGATCACAAAGCTTGAACACGAACTTTGAAGATGATGATTTTCATCCTCTAGCGGTATACACACTTCGAACGAATATCAAAGGAGCTTCTTTGATCTTGGTTGCTAGACCAATATTATGAAACACACTTTCACAATATAATAAAGAACTATATGGAATTTATTTGTGAATTATTTTGTTCCTCAATCAATGATCTCTTAGAACAAAATAAAATCTCTCTCTCAAACTCTTTGAGACTCACAAAAGCACTAGTAAATATGGTCTGGCCGAATTGGGGTTTTTATACACAATTAAGACCTATTCCAAATAGGAATCTTGTGCCAAAAACCTTTCCTAATCGAATTAGGAAATTTCCAGTCGGCATACCGGGCGCCCACCTGGTACCCCCCGAGCGCCCGCTCATTTGGGCAGAAGGTCAAGGCCTTTTCCGGCTTATTCAGGCGCCCGCCTGGTTCAACCCAAGCGCCCGCTTGGTTGACCAGGAGGCCCAGAATAATTCCAGAAATTCCCTTGAGGTCCTTCGACCCTAAATTCCAATATAGTCCTCTTATTTAAGATTCGTTCTATTGTGTGTGACCCTCTAGAATTATACTAAGTTGGCAATGGGCTCAAACATGATCCCATAAGATATGATTAGGTTCTAGCAAACCGTCATACCTACCCAAATAGTATAACTAAATACAAGTTCGCATTCCTTTAGAATATGTCACAATCCTTTTGTCCACGATGTCATTGAACGCAAGTCATGGTCAAACAGTCAACTTGTTTTGTTCAATACTTTCTCGATCCTGAATATGTTGATAATTCAGATGCTATTGATCTAATCAATCCATTTGAGTTCGGCCGAACATTTCATCAACATCATTCCTTCGAGGGGCCCAAGCTTGACATCTCTCCGTGGAGGGACAAATCCATTTAGCTTATTATTCTTCCCAACGGGAATCCGATTATGCCAATCATACCCTTTATAACTACCGTGTTAAGGTAGCGTTTGAATATGTCAAACACAATGTTCATCAAGTGGAAGACTATAATAACTTCATGTCTAAGGATTCAAATGACATAACTAATATGAGATATATGTATGACATAGACCATGACATAAATCTCATACAACGGGTCATGTCCAGTACCTTGTTCCAAACAAGTACCCATAAATCTAACATGATCATCTCATGATCATTTAGCCTTTATACCAGTGCTTAATAAGTACTAGGGATGGGGATTATTATAAGTAAACATGAACAACAATAATAATCAAAACATCTCTTTTATTGATATGAAATAAATGATAACAATTACAACGTTTATTAAACGTGCCTAGGGCACCACTACCAACAATCTCCCACTTTCCGTAGGCCCAATCTCCCATGTATCTAATACCCATGGACCTAACATGACCATCATGTTTAGCTCGTGGAAGTCCCTTTGTTAGCGGGTCCGCAACATTGTCATCAGTAGGTACTCTGCATATATTTACGTCTCCCCTATCAACGATCTCTCGAATGATATGAAAACGCCTAAGTATGTGTTTGGATTTCTGATGTGCTCTTGGTTCCTTTGCTTGAGCAATAGCACCATTATTATCGCAATAAAGGTCTATTGGACTAGCAATTCTAGGAACCACTTCAAGTTCGGTTATGAACTTCTTAATCCAAACAGCTTCCTTTGCAGCATCCGATGCAGCAATATACTCAGCTTCTGTTGTAGAATCAGCGGTTGTACTTTGGTTGGAACTCTTCCAGCTTACAGCTCCACCATTTAACATAAACACAAAACCCGATTGCGATCGGCTATCATCTTTGTTGGTTTGGAAGCTTGCATCCGTGTAAGCATTTACAACGAGATCATCTTCCATTCCTCCATAGACCAAAAACGAGTCTTTAGTTCTTTCTTCTCAAGTACTTAAGAATCGCTTTTACAGCTATCCAGTGATTTTCACCAGGGTCGGATTGGTATCTACTTGTCATGCTCAAAGCATAAGATACATCCGGCCTAGTACAAATCATGGCATACATGATGGACCCAATTTCCGAAGCATATGGAACATCATTCATTTTCTCACGCTCATCGTTTGTCTTAGGACATTGAATCTTGCTTAGAGAAACTCCATGTAACACGGGCAAGATGCCTCTCTTGGAATTTTCCATACGGAATCTTCTAATGACCTTGTCAATGTATGTACTTTGGCTTAAACCAAGTAGCCTCCTTGATCTATCTCTATAGATCTTAATGCCAAGAATATATGCGGATTCACCCATATCTTTCATTGCGAAGCACTTTCCTAACCAAGTCTTCACAGACTGAAGTGTAGGAATCTCATTTCCAATGAGTAATATGTCATCCACGTATAAAATAAGGAATAGCACTATGCTCCCACTAATCTTCTTGTCGCGACCCCGAACCCCGCGGGCCCGAGACCGCGAGCTGGACGTCGACTTAAAACCAAAACTATGAAATACCGAAGCTAAAAATTCCATTTGATACCAAAAGGTAATGATCCAAAGTTTTACAAAACCAAGTTTGATAAAAACCAATTACAACTATCATAAACTCCCACAAGTTTATGCACAACAAAATACAAATACACAAATCTTAATGACGTCAAAGTTTGGTACAAATACCCCAAAAGGTTATACATTTAAATAATGTAAACCGATCCATAACAACCTGCCCCAAAATCTCAATCCTCTCGACGTCCTCCTCGATCCGCGAATCCTAATCCTTTTCCTCCTGGGGGGGGTTAAGGAAAAACAAAGATGGAAATAAACGGGGTGAGATAAACTCTCAGTAAGTTACTAATGCAACTACATGACATGCTAATATGCAATGACCAATAGCAATTAACATAAGACAGATAGCAGCGGAATAATAAGTGACATGCTGTCAAACAGTAATAGCCAATAATCAATCATATAAATAACCATATAACAACAAATGAGAGGCTCCCTATCGCCAACCGTCCCATACCGGTTGGAAATAACGACCAGCTCATCATGCAACACATAAAGCTGAAATAAACACTCATAAGTGGATACATAGCCAAGGTTTCATCCAACTGAAAGAACCAAATAAAGGTCGCTGCGCAGCTTCAATAATCAACAATCAACATCTTCATAGCAGCATGAAAGCTCGAAGAGAAAACCCCGGTACCGGAACCAATAACCATAAGAGTGTCACAAAGGACAAGGACCATGACACAAAGTCATGCCCATTAGCTAGATACATTCACAAAGGAACGCTAACTTATCCTTTCCAAGGCCAATCTGGAGAAGGGGTATAGTAAGGGCAAAACAATGGTCAACATTATAATGGACTTGGCTTTGCCATTATAATCTTTCCCATCGCCCGATGCAACAAATATGCCAGCTGGGCTTCCAAGTAAATGCTAAGTAATAATATTTTAGCATGAATAAGCAACTTAAGGTTCCAAAGTAGGGAACCACACCAATTAATCACCATAAGGATGCAAACGATTACTCATGAAGAGTTCAACAACAACGAACACAAGAAGTTTCTCATAAAAGAGCACAACAACGATAAACGGAATCTCTCATAAAGAGCACAACAACATTGATCATTAAAATAAGATGATTCCAAGACAAGGACCCATACCAAACACGTCCTAAAGATGATACCCACGAGTTATTCATAAAGAGCACAACCCAAACGGTCGCTCACCAATGGCACAATGACTATTACCACAATGACCCTAAACATTTACTCATAAAGATATACTAGGACTATGAACTCAACCATATCATCACACCTGGAATTACAAAGTAGGAAATCAGAATGGATACACCTTAAGGTTAATCAAACCGTAAGTACCCAATCGCCAATTCACGCTTTATCTCCGTTCATAACGAACCCATTCTAAACACCCCAAACGAATCCGAAAGGTTACCCTTATTAGAACATGATCACGACAGGACTAAACCCTACACCTTGGTGTTCAATAACAACCCTCTAGGTACTATAGGACATCGCCTAAAACCTAGACCAAGTCTTACGCGAAATTCAATTCGGTTGGAACAAACACGAACACATCATAAGATGCCCAAACAATACTTGATCAAATTACATAGCTCTATTGTTCACAAAGGAACCAATTTTAATTACTAAAGTGTTCCACGGTGTTATCTTAAGTTAATTAGAAGAAGGAAACCTAAACTAGGTAAGCCATTAGTCTTAAACCAAGCAAAAAGGTCAAATTCCTGGAACAGGGGGCGGGCGGGCGCCTGGCATGGGGCGAGCGGGCGCCTGAATGACCAGAAGGTCTGGTCATCAGAAAATGACATGTAGGCGGGCGCCTGGAGGGGGTCGGGCGGGCGCCTGGTCTGGATTCCAGTCGGGAAAACAGAGCTGGGTTCCTTAAGTTCGAACCAAAATCACCCCAATCTCTAAAATACTCCAAACCAATCCTTCTAACAAATTCCACAATGAACCAAAACCACATTTAAACTAAGAGGGGACCTAAATCACATCATCTAACAACTCCAATCCAAGATTAAATCCCAAAATCATAATATCACCATTTTGCCCAAAAACTCAAATAAATTCCAAATAAATCTCAAACTCAATCAAACTTCATATATAACAACTAAAGCATTATATGAACATGAAAGGAACATCTTAGCATAAAAATGGGGGAAAAGTAACTTACTCGGATTTTCTCAAAGTTGATGGATTTCAAATATTTTTGGCTTCCAACGATCCTATCGACGATCTAAACAAGATTCATGTTTTAAGAAATGAGAAATAATGAGGGGAAGAGAAAGAAAATGAAGTGAGAAGAGAGAAAAGAAAAACTTACCCAATTGCTTAGAGAGAGAGAGAGAGAGTTGGCTGGAATGGAGTGGGGGGTGAGGGGGAAGAGTGAGGGAGAAGAGAAGGAGTAGAGAGGGAGTAGGGAAAAATGATTAAAGAATTTATACTTAGGCCCCCTCCTCTACACTACACACAAATACTCCCCACTAAGAAATAAGACTCGACAATTCTACACTAGCACAAATGACCCAAATAAAATGCTAGGCAAATTTTTATAACACATAAATTGCACACATAAATATTTAAATAAATAATAATTTAAATAAATAAATAAGCAAATAATTAAATAAAAATCATTTAATTACTAATAAAATAGAGCCTATATTTTGGGTCGTGACACTTCTTGTATACACAAGGCTCATCTTCGTTCTTGATGAAACCAAACTCTTTGACCGATTCATCAAAACGGAGATTCCAACTCCTAGAAGCTTGCTTCAATCCATAGATGGATCTCTGCAATTTGCATACCTTAGAATCTTGTTCAAAACCTTCTGGTTGTGTCATATACACATCCTCTTGAAGTTTTCCATTCAGGAAAGCGGTTTTCACGTCCATCTGCCATATTTCATAGTCATGATATGCGGCAATGGCAAGCAAAATTCTTATAGACTTGATCATTGCTACGGGTGAAAAGGTCTCATCATAGTCAATACCATGAACTTGCCTATAACCTTTCGCTACAAGCCTAGCTTTGTAAGTATGTACCTTCCCATCCATGTCAGTCTTCTTCTTGAAGACCCATTTGCATCCTATGGTTTTTACACTTTCGGGTGCATCAATCAAATTCCAAACTTGATTGTCTTGCATGGATTGCAATTCGGATTCCATGGCTCAAAGCCACTTGTCCGAATCAGGAGAAGACATCGCCTCTTGGTAGGTTGACGGTTCATCATTTTCAATGATTTCTACCTCATTACTATCCGTTACGAGAAATCCATATCTCTCGGACTCGGATCGTAACCTACTAGATCTGGGAGTTGCTTGTGTATTTTGAACAGGTTCCACAACTCCTTGTGGTTCTTGTTCTTGTTCCACTATTGGTTCAATGTTATTTTCTGGGTCTCGAATTTCTTCAAGATTTATTTTACTCCCACTGATTTCTTTGGAGAGAAACTCTTTCTCTAGAAAGACACCAGTTCGGGCAACAAACACTTTGTTGTCCTCACGGTTGTAAAAGTAATATCCTCTAGTTTCCTTAGGATATCCCACGAAAATACATTTATCAGATTTGTGTGCGAGTTTGTCTGAGACAAGTCTTTTGACAAAAGCTTCGCAACCCCAAATCTTCATGAAAGACAGACAAGGCTTCTTTCCGCTCCACATCTCATATGGAGTCTTTTGAACCGATTTAGTTGGAACACGATTTAGTGTGAAAGCAGCGGTTTCTAGGGCGTAACCCCAAAAGGATATTGGAAGATCAACTTGACTCATCATTGATCGAACCATGTCTAACAAAGTCCGATTTCTCCTCTCGGACACACCATTCCATTGTGGTGTTCTGGGTGGAGTCAATTGTGAAACTATTCCACAATTCTTTAGATGATCATCAAATTCTTGACTTAAGTATTCTCAACCTCGATCTGATCGAAGTGCTTTTATACTTTTGCCAAGTTGTTTTTCTACTTCATTTTGAAATATTCTAAATATCTCAAATGCTTCACTTTTATGTTTCATTAGGTAAACATACCCAAATCTACTATAATCATCAGTGAAGGTTATGAAGTATTGAAATCCTCCCCTAGCATTGCTACTTAATGGTCCGCATACATTGGAATGTATCAACCCCAATAAGTCGCTTGCCCTTTCACCCAACTTGGTAAAATGTGTCTTAGTCATTTTTCCAAGAAGACACGACTCACAAGTATCATATGACTCGAGGTCACATGAACCTAAAAGTCCGTCCCCATGGAGTTTTGAGATACGCTTCTCATTAATATGACCAAGACGGCAATGCCATAAATAGGTATGATTTACATCATTAGGTTTAGATTTCTTGTTTACATGATAGACATTGTCATTATTTTCATTCTTGACATCCAAGATATAAAGGCCATTAAATGAATTAGCAATACCATAAAGCACATCATTTAAGTAAATAAAAAATTTCTTATTCTCAATAAGAAACTTAAAACCTTCATTATCCAAACAAGAAATTGAAATAATATTTCTGCTTAAATCCGGAACATAATAACAATTGTTCAAAACAAGAATTAATCCGGAAGGTAAAGTGACTTCATAAGTCCCTACGGCTAATGCAGCAACTCTTGCCCCATTCCCCACGCGTAGATCTACTTCACCTTCTTTAAGCAGTCTCCTATTCTTTAGTCCCTGCACATTTAGACAAATGTGAGAACCACATCCGGTATCCAATACCCAAGAATCAGTGGTAGAAAGGAGAATATATATCATATAGATACCTGAAGTCGACGCAGCCTTGCTGCCCTTCTTCTTCTTTTGCTTTTCCAAGAAAGCCTTGCAATTACGTTTCCAATGACCAATTTCTTGACAATGGAAACAGATTGCATCCTTTTGTGAATCAGGTTTTGCCTCAGAAGCCTTGGCAACCTTTGCCTTGCTTATTTTGGGTTTGACAACTTTCTTACCCTTTCCTTTGGCACTAGCCTTCTTCCCATCATGAACCAAGAGCACGGGAGAACCTTTTTCCACAATTTTCATCTCTGCAGTTTTGAGCATCCCATGCAACTCAGAGAGATTCTTATCCATTCCATGCATGTTATAATTCATCACAAACTGATTATAACTTTTAGGCAATGAATTAAGAATGAGATCCGTGGCTAGCTCCAATGGGATTGGTTAGCCAAGTTTCTCAAGGTGCTCTACATAACCTTTCATTTTAAGAAAGTGAGGACTCACTTGTTGCCCTTCATTCATTTTACTAGTAGTGAATGCAACAATGGTCTTGTACCTCTCTTGCCTAGCTTGCTCTTGAAACATGGTTCTCAACTCCACGCCTATCTCATAGGCTTCCAAATGTTCCAAACTTTGTTGGAGTTTTGAACACATAGCAGCAAGCATGAGACAACTTACATCTCTAGAATCATTACGATGTTTCTTGTAATTGTCCCTTTCTAACCTAGGGGCAGTAGGCGGTGGTTCAGTAGGGAGAGGCCCATCGAGAATGTACAACTTATCTTCTTGCCTAAGAATGATTCTTATGCTACGGATCCAATCCATAAAGTTAGTACCATTCTCTTCGATCTTATCCTTCTCAAGGATCGATCGCAACGACATTGATTGAGTGTTATTAGTCATTATCTACAAATATGCAAAATTTCCAAAATTTAATAAGTAACAATTTTCATTAAAGAGATAAATAATGTATTTTTCAAACAAAATACTCTCACTAAATTATATAACCTTCATATACATCCAATGTATAATATAATTTAATTGGGCTAAGATCCAACTTTAATTTAACTTTTGAGTCCACGGTGGCGGACCGCTCAAAAACTAAATTAATTAGGTAGACAATCATGTCAATCATATCCCATATGATTCTTAGATCCTTTTATGAGATTCTTCGAGAAATCCAATTTCCAAAGCATGTTTAATCTCATCTTTTGCCTAGGCCCAAAACTGTTTTGACGCCTAATTAAGTCCAACCATTTTAAACGTATAGGAACCATTCAATTTAACGCACCTTGCGGAGGCAAGCCCACATTAAATTAATGAACCTCATCTTGCTCATACATGAATAAAATCAATGCACTTCGCGGAGGCGAACCCACATCAAAATCACCCATATATAAACAAGTGTTTTAATCATGGCATGGCAAAGAATGACTTAAAACTTTCTTTGAAGGTTCATCACATATAGCATATAACACATTTATGAGCACATAATATAAACATGTTACACATCAAGTTTAGCCACTAAATTAATCCCATTAATTTAAGCATGATATTTATGTGTCATTAGTTTCTCTATAATTATGAGGATGAGACTAATTCAACTTTCGTTATTACCTCCAAATCAAGACAACAAGAAGTGCGGTCGAACTAAGCCATTAGGCAACCACAATCCCGCACGAATTCAAGAAACCAAGAAAGTAGTCCATGTGGCCGAAACTAAGCAATAGATGGTCTCGATGAACGTAGGCCAATTGCATACACAATTCCACATGGATCTCCAATCATTGAATCAAGAACTTTGTTTCTCAATTTTAGCAATTATGAACTCTTCATAATTCTAACTTTGTTTTATCTTTGAAACTTTGATTGCGATCAATTTTGGGAAACACAATCTCGATGAACGCAGATTAGCCATCCAAAACTTGAACCAATCTAGGAATCACAAGACTAAAACAAATAGGAAAATCAAACCCCAAAATCCACACACAAACCAACTACCCAAAACCCATTCCAGATCAGCAAGTCTGGACTGGTTCTGTTACTGGTTTTGTCGAATTTGTCGAAAATTCCATATTCAGATTTTAACCAAAATCAGAACATATTCTGCCGAGCGAGCGCCCGCCTGGTTATGACCAAGCGCGCGCCTGAATGGCCAGAATAGTATAGAATTTTAAAGTTCGAAAATTTTGTCTCAAAATTATTTTTCCCCGATTATTAAAACTTTGATCCAATCAAAATCAATAATCGAAATAATTCAGAATCCACCATAATTTTTATTGCGATTGAATCGTGCGATTAAAGTTGCAAAACAATAAACCACATAAAATCACAAAACACATAAGCATCATATATTCAAATATTCATATCATGCAAGGCACATAAACAATTTATATACTCATAACATGATCCAAGTATTGAATTAATCAACATGAACGGGGCTCTGATGCCACTGTTGGGTTTCCAAGTAACATGCGCAGCGGAATATAGCAATTAAAATTTTAAAAAACCCAAAGCCATGGATCCGCTCATATGATTAAATCAAATACAACATAATGAATAAAGGATGAACTAACCCTTGATGGCTATCAAAGTTTTCTCTTGGTCTTTAGTGGAGATTTGAAGACTTGATCACGATCACAAAGCTTGAACACGAACTTTGAAGATGATGATTTTCATCCTCTAGCGGTATCCACACTTCGAACGAATATCAAAGGAGCTTCTTTGATCTTGGTTGCTAGACCAATATTATGAAACACACTTTCACAATATAATAAAGAACTATATGGAATTTATTTGTGAATTATTTTGTTCCTCAATCAATGATCTCTTAGAACAAAATAAAATCTCTCTCTCAAACTCTTTGAGACTCACAAAAGCACTGGTAAATATGGTCTGGCCGAATTGGAGTTTTTATACACAATTAAGACCTATTCCAAATAGGAATCTTGTGCCAAAAACCTTTCCTAATCGAATTAGAAAATTTCCAGTCGGCATACCGGGCGCCCGCCTGGTACCCCCCGAGCGCCCGCTCATTTGGGCAGAAGGTCAAGGCCTTTTCCGGCTTATTCAGGCGCCCGCCTGGTTCAACCCAAGCGCCCGCTTGGTTGACCAGGAGGCCCAGAATAATTCCAGAAATTCCCTTGAGGTCCTTCGACCCTAAATTCCAATATAGTCCTCTTATTTAAGATTCGTTCTATTGTGTGTGACCCTCTAGGATTATACTAAGTTGGCAATGGGCTCAAACATGATCCCATAAGATATGATTAGGTTCTAGCAAACCGTCATAGCTACCCAAATAGTATAACTAGATACAAGTTCGCATTCCTTTAGAATATGTCACAATCCTTTTGTCCACGATGTCATTGAACGCAAGTCATGGTCAAACAGTCAACTTGTTTTGTTCAATACTTTCTCGATCCCGAATATGTTGATAATTCAGATGCTATTGATCTAATCAATCCATTTGAGTTCGGCCGAACATTTCTTCAACATCATTCCTTCGAGGGGCTCAATCTTGACATCTCTCCGTGGAGGGACAAATCCATTTAGCTTATTATTCTTCCCAACGGGAATCCGATTATGCCAATCATACCCTTTATAACTACCGTGTTAAGGTAGCGTTTGAATATGTCAAACACAATGTTCATCAAGTGGAAGACTATAATAACTTCATGTCTAAGGATTCAAATGACATAACTAATATGAGATATATGTATGACATAGACCATGACATAAATCTCATACAGCGGGTCATGTCCAGTACCTTGTTCCAACCATGTACCCATAAATCTAACATGATCATCTCATGATCATTTAGCCTTTATACTAGTGCTTAATAAGTACTAGGGACGGGGATTATTATAAGTAAACATGAACAACAATAATAATCAAAACATCTCTTTTATTGATATGAAATAAATGATAACAATTACAACGTTTATTAAACGTGCCTAGGGCACCACTACCAACAGAAAGACAATCTGTACTGTCAGTCAGGTTACATCGTTTCATATTAAAATCAACCTTGCTGATTTTAAAATCAACCTTGCTGATTGTCCCTATCCTTTCTTACTGTTTTATCAAAAAGTAGTATACCTGCTCTGTAATGATTGCTGTGCCGTCTGACACATAGCTACTTTTAGCTATACTCTGTCTCTACTTGCTTTTTGTAGGTAACCGGTTAAGACAAAGGGGTCTTTATCCATCAGACTTTTGCGAGCATGCGTGTACCACATATCTTCGCCATTAATGCAAAGATACCGCATTTAATGCTCCTCAACTACCCAGCTGGTATTCAAATTGCAAGCCTTCTTCTACAAGACTCAGACATTTACTCCTCTTATAAATAGTGGACTTGGAGCATTGAAGAAGGTTGGTGAAAAATAGAGCATTGAAGAGAGTTGAATGTTTTTGAGTATTCATTAAAGACTCAAACATTCTGTGTCCAGAAATCATTAGATCATTAATAGGACATACACTTGTGCAACAACTCAAAAACAACATTGTTAGTATTTCTGAACTAGATCATATAAGGAATACGTTGTTTAAGTTATTCACACACCCACCTGAGTGAGATAAGTTCTCTTGAACTTGCCGCTCAAATACACTTGGTCAGAATTATTTTACGATCCATTAGAAATTTCTAGAACTTAGTCTTTGTATACCGGCAAAAGCCGTGCTTGTAATAGACTAGAGATATCTAATAGTACTCTTAACCCAAATCCAAGTTCTGACCAAACTTGGTAGAGGACGTAGTAGTATTTACACTGTGAACCTCTCCAAATCCTTGTGTCTCTGTTGCTTACCCTATCACTGCCGGTTGGAATTCTATCACCGGCAGATTGCATATGTTCGTACTGATTCATTGTAATTTCCATTGACCAATCTCCTTGAAACTGTATTGAAATTTTAGAAACAACTTTGTGTTTAAACTAAGCTCTGAAAATCTCTTATACACTGATTTTGTGTGAGTTAAAACTAAGTCATATTTTACCCGCTGCGCTTACTGATAACAGTTTGCAAACTGATAAGTGACTTTGCATTTAAAAGTGTTTCTTTGTAAAAGTTTTAAAAAGGCTATTAACCCCCCCCTCTAGCCTATTTTCCTACCAATTGGGCTAACAATTGGTATCAGAGCTTGGAATTTTGAAGAAATTTCCAAGCTTTGCAGCTTGTATAGCCGATACTATGGCAGGAAAAATCATGCAGTCATTTAACATCATAACCATACCGTTGTTGAATGTCAACGAGTTTGGTGTCTAGAAATCTCGTATGATAAAAGTATTGAACTCAATCGATGATCGGTTGATGAAGGTCATAGAAGGTGGTTCCAATCATTCCTTTAAAAGTCTCAACCACTATAGACCTATTCCCTCCACTCCGCTGACACAACATGCTGATCGTGACACTGAACAAGAAACCTATGTTCAGATGGAAGAAAACTTGGTTGAGAAACCAAGAGAGGAATGGACTGAGGACGACAAACTTTCAGCTGCCCTAGATGGAAAAGCATGCCACATTATTTCTTGTGGTTTGGACGACAAGCAATACAAACTCATTGACTTGTTGCTACACGGCTCAAGAATGCTGGAACAAGATCCTTGCATACTTTGAAGGTGTGAGCAGGTAAAGGACAACAGACTCTACGATTGTATTACTGAGTTTGAATCCTTCAAGAAAACAAGATGGTGAATCACTAAGGAGTGCCTACGACAGATTCTGCGAGGTAAGTAATTTAATGTGCTTCATTAGGAAAGATTTATACTATGAAAGACCTGAATATTCATTTTCTAAGTTTTTGGGAAATGAATATTATACCAAGGTCACCGCTGTTAGAGAAGTGAGAGACTTGAACAAGACTTCTATTCAGAATCTTGAGTCTAGTCTATTTCTATATGAGAGAGAACTGCAAAAACTTAACGTTTCTCGATAAAAAATTTCGAAAACTTGTCTCTATCAGCTCAGTCACAAATATCCTTCCCTTCAACAAATTCCCTCCTATAGATCCCCATCCTATATCCTGCAGCTCCAAAACCCCTGAAACTACCTCAGAACACCTATGGAAGAAGACGAATTTGCCGCCTTCGCTAGGAACTACAAAAAGTTTAAAGACTTCAAGAGGATGCAGAAAGTGAAGCTACCAGCAACCAAAATCATTCACGCCAACTTTTTAAAAACCAGCAAGTTACAACAAACCATCAAAAGTGCTACCGACGGAAAGAACAACAAAGGTGATCTTGTTTGCTTCAACTGCAGAAAACCTGGTCACCTTTGCTTCTAAATGTCCTCAACCAAAATATGAGTACGTGAGGAAGTCATTCAACAAGAGACATCCCAAGTCTTGCGATAGCTTGTTGCCGATGAAGCGCAGAAAGGCCTTACCGTTTTGTTGTGAAACTGACTCAGATGAAGATGCCGATGAAGATGAAGTATGCGATGTAAGCTTTTGTCGCCCTAGACTTGGAGATGCCGATACATCCACATTGCGACTCCAGTCTACGAGATCCATCTCTTCCAAGATCTCCAGTCAGAGAAGAAGCTACTGGAAGACCTCACCACACTTCAAGAGATTAGTGTCAAAGCAGAGAACCCATATGGATACAGAGTTTCACCCAAGTGGGACCTCTCTCTATGGTCAGTGTAACTCTATTCATTCACTGCTGATCAAACCTAAACCCTTACCAATGACCAAAAAATTATCATTCACCGAGCATCCCAGTATTGTCAAAAGCTTATCTAAACCCATCTCTTCTATACCTGACTTCTCTCCCAAACCTATTCCCTCTGCCACCCAAAATTTAGCTGATCCCTTTCCTGAAATATCCAAAGCTGAAATGGTAG